>MU226188.1:1348659-1372221 GCA_018584345.1 Thuja plicata
AATAATTCCTTCATATTTGTCTCACCTTCCTCCATGAAGATGAAGAGTCAGCCGTTTCTTCCCAAGAAAATCTTCATCCTCTCTTCAGGCTTTTCTATATTATGGACCTTCTTTCCTTCATTTGAGGAGAGAAATTTTTAGAGTACCAAAACTATAGTGAATTATTGTCTCAATTCTCTCATATTGCCAAGCTTTTATTGCATATTTAGTTTAATTTCATTTAGCTTAATGGCATTTTTCATCTCAATTTAGTTTGTTTACTTATCAAGTAGTTTAATTATGTTATCTCTTTCAAGTTTCTTAGCTTAAAATCTGCATCTTCATTCCTAGATTACAATTGCATCTCTCATATAGAATAAATTTCATTTTAGTTTTCAAAGATTTAAAATCCTCCATTTTAGCAATGGTCTATGGTTGTTGGCTCTTGTTTTGAGAGTAATTGAACACCCCAACTAAATAGGATGCAACAGGTCGATTCGATCGATAGTGTGGAATGAGCAATTCATGTTCATCTTCATTATTCAATGATTGAGCAATGAATATGTTGTGTTGTGGCTTATTTAGAGGTCAAAATTCAGACACATACATTTTGGCACCCACCGTGGGGCAGAAAATTGATTTCTGACCTCACTCTCAAAAATTTTCTGACAAAATTCTATACTCTGTTGTACGTCCATACTTCTCTGTGTACAAATTCTCGCAAGAGAATTCTGAGGGTATTGCACAAAGTTATGCTTTCATTAGAAATATCTCATGCAAAAAAGCACTTTCTCGCACCAGCTATTGCATTTCCTCACGTGAAGCCTTGTACTTCCTCGCGTGAGACTTGGTGATAGTCTCTGGAATTTCACAGTTTCTGCAATTACTGTTACTATTTTCCTAATTATTTTCACATGCTGTTGTTTTTATCTCTTTGATTTCTCTAACAACGTAACAGTGGGCTGCAGGTCGCTTGACGAAGACATAAAATTGCTAACGGTTTTCTTGTAGGATTGTTGTCGAAGATCATTTTAAAACATTGTGCTTGTTTATTGCTTTCATTACATAGTATAATTAGGGCCTTGTTAAAATTTCTTGGGAATCTTGATAGAAAAATAGGAGAATAGGCTCTTTATTACATGGAAGTGATGCCCATGGATGAATCCGAGATCCAGATGTTGCTAACATGATGGAGACCTAGGGAATCAAGGAAAGGTAACAAACCTTTAGCACGTTCACTTGTTAGGGGATTATGCTCTTCTCTCTTTGAGAGAATCATAAACCCAAAAGCTTGTGAATTGGTTGGAGGAGAGTTAGCTCGGTGATGAATATGTCTTGTGTGTTTGGGTAAAGTGAAGAGGTAGAGAAGTATGCTCTTCTCTCTTTAAGAGAATTAGAAAATTCAACCCTCGAATCTGAGCCATGTTTTGTGTCACCTTTAGAGGGCCTGCTAGAAGTTGAACCTCGGAGAATGACCCAAGTGAGTACACACCTATCGCCGGTGATTCCACCTCACTATAATAAAGTATTCTTTGTTGATTCAAAAGACTCCAAAGCCATGGTAACTTCTTTCTCATGATTCTGACTATCATCTTGAGAAAGTCTTGTCTGTTGTACTAAGCGGCACCACTCCCAGCCCTACTTGTGGGGGTGTATGACTTTCAAGTGTTGGTGTGGTTGCGAGGCCCAATCCCTGTATTGGGGACACTGAAGGTTATTGTGAATGGAAGCCCATTAAAAACTTTCTTAGTTAGTTTCCTACCTGGATCACCTCCGAAAGGAGACATAATCTTTGCGCAGGGAGGGGGAAGAATCTCTCCCCTAGATTCTCACCATAGGTATGCACTTGGATGCTTGAAGATGGTATATGACATTGGCCCCTACTTTAAGGGTAACCTTTGAACATATATTATTTAGTCCTTGGAAACACCAAAAACATGGGCGCCCTCTAGGGGATGACACAGCTATGTGAGGTGCACGCATACACATAAGCAGTGATGCACAGATTTTGTCTTCTCTACCATTTTTTTTTGTAGGGATAACTAAGTGCTTGTTTTGAGTCTTAAACTATCCAATCATGATTAAACAAAGACTCCCATGATTTTTCCAAGTTTCCTTGTCCTTGGTAGAACTATTTGCGACTACTTGCATCACTATTGCTTGATCAAAACTTTGTGCTTGTCACATTCAAACTGAGATTGCTGATCTGAACTGTCATAAAACTATCCTAAATCTGGAAATTCTGTCAGAGAACAGTCCTGACTGTGTCTTGAAATCTAACTTTTGTCTCAAAAACTAAGTTGATCTATCAAAAACTAGAGTTTTCTCGCGTGAGATTCTAGATGCTGAGCATTTCCTCGCGCGGGATTTCATTTTCTCGCACACAGTTAAGCATTTCCTTGCATGAACCAACATTTTCTCATGCGATTTTGTACCCTGGTGTCCCAAAATAGCGAGCTATTTCTTGTTGACTGATGATTTTTTCACCTGATTTGATTCTTGTCTGAGATCTGATTGCCTGTTTCCCTATCGTCTATAGTTTGAAACTGATTGTCTCAATTTGTGAACCAACCAATTCTTTCTCAAACTCATCTTGTATCTTTTTTCTCTATCCTACCTTTCTTTTCTTTTGTACCTTGCGACGCGATAGTCACATCTCAGCTATTCTAGCCATACTCTTGACGATTCGTGCCGGGTGCATTTCACATCTTGGCTGTTCTAGCCTTTATCTCCTTTTCTCTATTTCTAGAGACACAATTCTGAGTTGGATCCTAAGTCCTCTCTCATTTCATCTTCATCTATGCCTTTTATGACTAGAAGTGGCAATGTATTTCCCATTCGTGGATCTGGAATAAGTAAAGGCAGATCTCATAATCAAGGAAGAGGTCATTCCGAACCTATTGTTCAATCTAATAGTCAAGAGGGATCCTCATGTTCCTCCTCTCCATTTAGTATAGATCCCAGTCTGAATCAGAAATCGGTGTTCCAGCTGTGCTATAATCCCTTATTTCAAAGACAACCTGAACTATCGTTTCAAGATAAACAGAACTCATTTCTTCCAGATCAACAAAACTTTGGAAGGTCGCTTACTTGGGTCGACCTTCTTGACAATCCTCGCTACCTTATTGATCCTTTGATCCTATCGATCCTTGTGAACCTATTGATCCTTCCAAACCCATCGACCCCTTTGACCCGCCAAAAGTTACATTGGCCATGAACTCTCAACTCGATACACACACTCACACTGAACCTGCACACATGGCACAATCCCACATCAGCAACATGGGAAGTCCTTTTGACTTACAACAAGGTCAATACAGTGAGGCCCATGATTAATCTCAAAATGATCAGAATCAACAATCCCAAGTTGATCAGCAAGCACATCACCATCACCCTCCTCCACATGACCAGAGTCAAGATTAGAACCCAAGCATTTATGAGATCCTTGGTAATGATGATGATTCGATAACTCAAAATGATATAGATGCTGCAAAATCTAATAAGGGTCTCATCAAGATGATGGAAATTCTTCTTGCAGAAGATAAAGAGAAACATTTTCTAGAATTGGCAAATCAAGGAGTTAAGCTACCCCCAGGTTTCAAAGTGGAAACACTTGTGACTAAAGAGGAAGAGACTAAGACTACCAAATTGCAAAAGATGATTCAATATATGCAAACCCAAATTAGCCAACTTGTAAAGGATAAGGACAAACCCACAAAAAAATTCATGATGGAGAGTATTTGTCCTTTTCCTTTTGATAGGAGTATTCATATGTCACCTTTTCCTAAGGGTGTGGAACTCCCTAAGTATGATAAATATCTGGATACCACCGATCCTCAGGATCATCTAAGAGAATTTGGGGCCCTATCTATGGAGTTCATTCACGATCAAACTTATTTGATGCGTCTCTTTCCCCGAAGTCTGGGTGGGCCTGCCATGGAGTGGTTTTCTTGACTACCCACCAACATTAAGACTTTTGATGAGATTGCAAATCTCTTAATCCAGCATTATTCTCACAATATACAACATCCCGTCAATATCAGGGACCTTTTCAATCTCAAGCAGAGACAAGGGGAGCCATTCTCGACATTTCTCCAGAGATGGAGACAACTTTGCACCAAGTATCCTTGTAAAATACCTAAATTTGAGAAAATTGACATCTTCTTGGACAATCTCACTCCTAATTTTGGGTATCATGTATAGCTTCAAGGTCCCCTCAATTTTAACAGCATGATTAAGCAAGCTATGAGGATAGAGGCATTTATGGTTAAGAAAGGGGAATTCACTTTGCACAAAGACAACAAACAAGGTTCCTCCTCTTCCAAAAAAGATAAAGGGAAGTTTTTCAAAAAGAATAGGGACGTTGTGAATGATATAGTGGTTGATAATGTGACCCCGGCTCCTTCAAAATTAGTTTTCAATCTTACTTCTAGCATACAAGCGATCAAAACTGCTGAAAAGGCTGCAACAAACACTCAGCTACCTTCTAGATTCTCTAGCAACAAACCTTGGGCCCCTCGACCCAAGCGTGAATTCACTTCCTTGGGAGAACCGCTTGATGTAGTTTACAAGACTTTGGTGCAAAACCAGGTTCTCACTCCTTTGGACAAGCGTCCATATGATCTACAACTGTGACCCCATTGGTGGAATGACAATGCATACTATGACTATCACCAGAGCAAGGGTCATAAGACTTCTACTTGTCTTCAGTTTTGCCATAAGATCCAAGATCTAGTTGATAATGGTGATATTGTTGTGGATAATCATAATAAGAATTTAGATCACTAGGCATTTAAAGATCCCTTTCCTCCTCATGAGAAAGGTGAGTCTTCCAACACTAACAATATCAATGCCAAGGTTAACTACATGCATACCACTAATGACAATGTCATCAACATGATCGAACTTGTCGAAGTTGAGTATTGTGATATGATTACTATCAAGGGGAGCAGGGATGCTCCCAAGCCTAAGAACCTGTTTGTCTTGAGAGACTTTGGGTCTCGCTCATCTAAACCTGGATCATCTCAGGATTACGCAAATGTCGTTACCAGATCCCGTGCTAAGATCACTCTCAAGGGTCCTAACCCTCCTGCTACTACATCCACACCAAACCAACCCATGGATAAAGCTATTGTTGGCCCTACCAATAAGACCACGAAAATGGTCCCCACACCTCCTACTGCTAATTACAACATTCTCGACCAGCTGCAAAGAACCAACGTTCAAATAACCATCTTTGAACTGTTGAAGATCTCGCCTGCTCACAAGAAGATTCTGGATAAAGCCCTCGCAGAGGCTAACATCCCCAAAGACATTAATCTTGATCAGTTTCAATCTATAGTGGGTCACTTGACTTCACCGCACTATCTTTCTTTCTCAGAAGAAGATGACCATTTGGTCAGCCATCCGCATAACACCCCTTTGTATATAGAGGTCTTGATTGGCCAAAAGTGTATCCACCACGTCCTTATTGATAATGGTGCTGGTATCAACATCTTCTCTACTCACTTTCTCACTCAGCTAGGTTATGATGAAGATCGCAAAGATTCCCGCAAGAAAATTATTATCAAAGCCTATGATGAAGAATAAAGAAAGTCTAAAGGTTTAGTTGTGTTACCTATTCAGGTTGGACCTGTTGAAAAAGATGTCACTTGTCAAGTGCTAGACATTCCTCTTGCTTATAACATCATGTTGGGAAGACTGTGGATCCATGAAATGCAAGCGGTTCACTCTATGTATCATCAATGCATCAAGTTTCCTTTTCACGGTGCAGAAGTGACAGTTCCTGCTAATATGGGCTATTCTTGTAATACACTCACATAGTCAGCTGATATTTTTGTTCCTACTAACAGAGAATCTACAAAATTCTATGATGCCAAGCTTAGAGACATGGAACAGAGTTTGAAAATAAAAGACATAGGCATGGGGGGGGTATTGAATAGAACCTATGCTATTATTAGCAGCTCTATCTCCATCTCCTCATTCTTATGGGAGGCCTTCTGAGAATAATAAATCTTCTACTACTCCTCCTAAAATAGTTTATGATGGTGCCTTTGTACGGGCTTCAATACCATTAGAAGATGAAGATGAGGAAAGATCTGTTAAAGCTTGGCTTTACAAAGGAAAGGACATATCTGAATAGACCACCCCAGCTCGTGAAATAGATCCCAATAGTGGAGGTCTTAAAATCATGAAACGCTTTGGATACAAAGGGAGTGGTCCAATAGGGATGAATGGTAATGGGCTAGTTGAACCTATCAAAGCTATAGGTTGAAGGACAAAAGATACAACTCATTTAGGCTTCAAGAAGATCCCGTTCTAGATAGGGATTAACAAATTTGTGCCAAAACTGGATCCTCAACCAAAACCTGAAGGCACAACTACGGTTGACACTACAAAGGATAGCTCTGATGAGGATTACTTTCCTTATCCTATTCCTCTAGGTATAGGAGCATTCTTTGCTGAGCCAGATGATGTCATAATACATGTCAGTATATCCAAGGATGAAAGTGACTCCAATGGCGCTATTCCATTAACTTCTCTAACATACAAATAATGGAAAGTGTCCCAAGACCCTAGTTTCCAGGGTGAATGATACATACCATCACAGTTTCAAGAGCAGTTTGCGCATGAATATGATGGTGTCACAAGAACTCTCAAACATTCATGGTACAAACATCCCAATCAAAGTTCAGACATAGATTCCCATGAATATGAGTTCGGCAGTCTTTCAGAAGGATCCTTTGATAGGAATGTTGATACTACACATACATCTGAAAACCTTCTCGACATAGGTGAAGGGTCTAGTGTAAGGTCTAATGAGTCCAATCCCATAGATGTTAACATGTCTTCTACTATGGTTGCTAGGAGTCAAAGGGATTCAAATACACCTTTGGATGAGATTGCTCTAGGTATCAACTTACTAGTCTGCACTTTCGATGATTATACCGTGAATGCACTTGAACCCATCACTTCTCTCTCACTCCAACATCTTGAGCTAATAGATTAGAATTTCCCTTCCTCATCCAACGATGTCCTTGCATTCTCAAATGACTATGCTCTAGCCTATTATCTCCATGCTATTGAACTTGTAATTTCCTCCACTAGAAAAGATAGTGTCAGCATGACCAAAAGTGATATCAAGTATCTTAGTCATAAAATCAAAAGGAGAAAACTAGGTGCTCTGACGGTGAAAACCACATTGTGGCAGTGTCAGAGGAAAAAAAATTAAAAAGAATAGACATATCTAAAGGTGAAAACCTCTCTGATGTGCCTGAGGATGAGATACTTGATGTGCTTCTGATTCATTTCCAGGAACGTTCATCGGTGCTAATTGAGCCGAGTCAGCCAGTAAATTTGGGTACAGAAGAACATCTACACATTATTCATGTGGCTAAATCATTGTCTGTAGAAGAACTGAAAGAATTCACAGATTTATTCAAAGAGAAAAAGATAAACTTTGCATGGACATACTCTAACATTCCTGGTGTAGATATTAATCTTATCATGCATCACTTGTTAATACCTCCTAGAGTAAAACCAGTCAAGCAAAAACTCTGAAAAATGCATCCACATGTGGCTCTACTTGTCAAGGCAGAATTAGAGAAACTCCTAAAAGTTGGGTTCATCAGAGCAATTGACTATGCAGAATAGATCTCCAACATAGTTCCAGTGTCGAAGCATGACAAATCTATCAGAGTCTACACAGACTTCCGGGACTTAAACAAGGAATGTCCAAAAGATGATTTCCCACTACCCAACATTGATATGATTGTGGATATGACAACAGGGTACAAAAATTACTCCCTAATGGATGTTTTCTCTGGCTACAATGAAATCAAAATTATGCTAGAGGACCAAGAAAAGACTGCTTTCACTTGTGCATGGGGCACTTTCTACTGGAATGTTATGTCTTTTGGTCTCAAGAATGTTGGAGCCATGTATCAGAGAGCAGTCACTACTATATTTCATGATATGATGCACAAAACAATGGAGGATTATGTTGATGACACCCTTTCTAAAATCATGGACAGGAAGGCACATCTTACTGATCTAGGCCCTATACTGGATCGTATGGAAAAGTTTAGACTATGTCTCAATCCTAAGAAATGTGCATTTGGAGTAACTTCCAGAAAATTGCTTGGTTATATCATCTCCACAGAAGGTATCGAGGTGGATCCTGAAAAGGTACAAGCTATCATGGAAATGCCTCCACCTCTCAATATCAGTCAAATGAGAGGTCTTTAAGGTTGGCTTCAGTCTATCTGGTGCTTCATCTCATAGCTAGCTAACAAGTCATAGCCATTTACTAAAACTCTACACAAAGGTGTGACCTATGAATGGAATAAAGAATGTGAACAAGGTCTTCAACAAATCAAACAATATCTGGCTAATCCGCCTATATTAATACCTCCTATTCATGGGAAGCCATTAATATTGTACATCTCATCTACAAAAACATCTTTGGGTGCTCTATTGGCCCAAGAAGATCAAAACAATAAAGAAAGAGAAATATATTACATCAACAGAACATTGGTCTCCTATGAAATGAATTATTCTATCATTGGGAAAGCTTTCTTGGTAGTGGTGTTTGCTTCCTAGAAGTTACAAAATTACATGCTTTCTCACACTACAATGCTCATTGCAAAAATTGATCCATTAAAGTACTTACTCAACAAAGCTTCCCTCACATGTAGATTAGCTAAGTGGGTCATGAAACTCAGTGAATTTGACATTGAGTATGTGGAAAGAAAAGCTATCAAAGGGCAAGAAATTGTAGATCAGTTGGTTGAGGCACCTATTGCAGACTATCAACCATTAAGGATCGAGTTCCCAGATGATTCCATCATGCTTATCACACATCAGACATGGACCATGTTCTTTGATGGATCATTCACCCAGCAGGGGTTAGGTGCCAGAATCTTGTTCATTATACCTCAGTGGTATTCATTACCAAAGGCTTACAAAATGTTGTTTCCTTGCACAAATAACACTGCTGACTATGAAGCCTTGATTAATGGATTAAAGATCACTATTGAATGATGTGTCGATGAGCTAAAGGTCTTTGGAGATTCAGAGTTGGTTATCAATCAGGTGAATGATATCTACCAAACAAAAGATGAAAAATTGGTGCCTTATAAAAAGATAGTTGATGATCTCAAGAAATACTTTGCACACATTACTTTCCAACAAATTCCAAGGGTAGATAATAAAGTAGCCGATGCTATGGCTACTCTGGCTTCCATGTTACAAATGCCAGAAAATTACTTCCGACATGAATTCCTAGTGGAGATGTTATGCTACCCTGCTTATAATTCCCTTGAATCTCAGATGATCTATTTAGTCATTGGACATGACTCATCCCACTACCACCATATTTAGTCCTACCTTCATGACCAGATCATTCCGAACACTTACACCTAAAATGATAAATATCACTTAATCCATAGTGCTTCATGGTTTGTCATCATAGCTAATGACTTATATAGGCGAGGTCTAGACGGTACCCTCCTTAGGTGTTTAGAACCTCATGAGTCCAAGCATGCGTTAGTAGAGGTGCATGAAGGATTCTATGGGTCTCACTCAAATGACCTGACACTGGCTTGCAAACATATTAGAGCTGGTTACTATTGGCTGGATATGGAGAAAGAAGCTACACAATTTTCTAAATCTTGAAAATAGTTCCAGCTTCATGGAAATCTAATCCACTCTCCTACCAAGGAGCTCATTCCTTTCATCATCTTTTGGCCATTTCAGCAATGGGCCTTTGATTTGGTGGGTCAGATACATTTGTCTTCTTCAAGGGGACATAAATTCATCATTACTGCTACAGACTATTTTACCAAGTGGGTTGAGGCAATGCCCCTCATCGTAGCTGATGGCAAGTCTGTGGCCATGTTTATACTAAACTACATCATCTGTAGATATGGTGTACCCTCATCAATAATCACTAATAATTGGGGAAATTCAAGAACAAGAATCTAAAAGAATTATGCACTAAGTTCATAATTATTCAACACTGGTCTTCTATCTATTATCCCTAGGGTAGTGGACAAGCGGAAGCTTCAAATAAGACTATTCTCAAGATCTTATACTGCACACTACACAAGTCTAGATGAGACTGGCATCTCTAGATTAATCCAGCTTTATGGGCATACCACACCAATTTACAGACACCAATAGGGGCCATGCCCTTTGCTCTAGTTTATGGTGCAGATGCAGTGCTTCCTATTGAAGTTGAGATTCCTACCTTGCGAGTCTCTCTGAAGGGCCTCGTTACTGATGATGATATCAGAATATCTCAGCTTCGAGAGCTGGAACTACTGGATGAATGTCGGAAAGTGGCATTTGATCATCTTTGACAATATCAGAAGATAATATCTAAAAGCTACAACAAGAAGGTCAGACCAAGGGAATTCCAAATGGGTTATCTCATCTTGAGAGAGAACCCCAAGAATCAACAGCAGCGGGTCCAGAAAGGAAAATTTGAACCAAAATGGCTTGGTCTGTATGTTATCACTGTAGTATTTGGGTTTGGCGCTTACCAGCTCTTTACCACAGGGGGGAATAGCTCAAAGAGCCTATCAATGCTCTTCATCTGAAGAAGTTCTACAATTGAGATGTCTTTTGAATGCTCATGTACATACTCTATTATGAGAAAATCCTAAAAATTGCAAAATGTCCTGAAAAAATGATCATCTTAGTGAAAACCTGGCAAACAGGCGCTTTGATGCATATATTATCCTAGTGAAAACCTGGTAAACATGCGCCTTGATAATACCCAAAAAATCAAAAAAAGAAAAAAATACAAAAAAAATCAAAAAAAGAAAAAATACAAAAAAAATCAAAAAGAAAAAATACACAAAAAAATGAAAAAATGAAAAATACACAAAAAAAAAAGAAGAGAAAAATGTGCCATTGATGAAAACCTGGTAAACAGGCATCATGGTAGCAAAAATAGAATTTCTGCCAAGATGGTGAAAACCTAGTAAATAGGAACCTCTTGTCCCGCAATGCTCTATCTATCGCTGCATCCCTTGGATTTCTTACAAATTGCTCTCCTACCTTCCTACTTTAGTTTGCTTTCCTGCTTTAGTTTGCTTGCTCATGCATTCGCTCTCAGTTATTTTTGAGATTTTTTCTCGACTTCACATGGATTGAAACTGGTCATACTTGGGGGCATCTACCTGGTCTAGGGGGCATTGTCCTATCTTTTGGAATCTCTCTCCTCTTTGCATCAATCACCAGTGGTTCTCACTGAGTCTACCTACCGATGCCTAGATCTCACACCAATCTTTATACTTGAGAATCTTTTTTGCGTCAGTCACCAGTGATTCTCACTGTGTCTGCCTACTATCGCTGTACTACTAAGATTTCTCACATCAAATCACTATTTGCATATTTGACATCAATCCGTTATAGTTGGATTTATACCCAAATTCTCTATGTATCGATATCCAGTCTTTGCATGCTTTGCTTTAGTCTGTGCATAGCTTTCAGTCACTTTCATGACACTTCGGGTCTTTTCAAGATCCCACCTGACTTGACATGATCCCAGCGCCATAGCTTGGGGACAATCCACTCAGATTCATCCTCTCTATATGAGTCAAGTCAGTCATCAACGTTCATTACTTGGGGGTATGGCTCCCCGCTTTGATCGCATCTTCAGTTTACACTTGAGTCAGTAATCTTGTCAGTTCTAAAGGATAACTATCTACTGGCACAAACTGGTGTTTCTCAACACCCCAATTAAACAGTATTTTTCAACACTATCTTTGGACACATCTGTGTTTTTCAACACACATTGGATATCACCAACATAAACATCTATCGATGACAATCAAACACAATGCACTCACAAGCACAATGATGTTTTTCAAGACCCAATTCCGTGCGTCATCCCAAACCTTTGTAGCTATCCATGGCCTCCATATAACCACTACCATATCATCGAGTTGTGCCTGCCACTAATCTGTCTTACCTAGCGCTAGCTGAGTCATCGAACCTACATACCTGTAAATATATGGCTCTAGGGGCTATCAAGTATCATGAAAAATCGGCCGACATACGAGAAGGTGCTCCCAGGCCTAGATCTATAGAACCACAATTCCTGCCACCATGGTCCGTGCACTCCGATACATGATCTTGTGCATCTCATGGTACATTTGTGCGAGCATGCACTCACCCCATCCAAACCTCACTACTGGCATGGCTAACATCTGCTGTAGCATGAGATCCCCAGCCGCACTCCAATCTATGCTGACCCCAATCCGACACCAGGTGGTAACTCAATAATATTGCCAAGACGACTGCCAATGTGTATCCTGCACCGTACCTACTCATCAGATCATCCCAAGAGATGGATCGACCCATCACCAGATCATCCTGGAAGATCACTCTCAATGCATGTGTGCCTACCCTTTGCTGGGTATCATAATCCACACGAGCCCCGTGGAATGGTACTCTCAAGATCCTCTATATGTCCTTAGGGGTGATTGTCATCTCCCCCTACGACAAATGGAAACTGTTCATCTCCGAATGGAAACGCTCGACAAGTGCACACAATAGACCATGATTTACCAAAATCTTGGGTACATCACATAGATATGATAGTCCTATCCCATCGAGATGGGCACCCTCAGCATCACTCAGTCTTTTTACAAGCTCACCTATGATAGGATGGTGAGACTGAAACGCAATATCAGGGAAGTCAACCTGCAAAGCAAGTGACGACATTTGATCAGTATCTCAACATGATGATTTTTCAAAGCAATAACAACAAGTGAAGCTATGGATCTATCCTAAACATAGTTCTGAGGTATTCTAATTGGCTGATTCTGCGACATACTAGATGACAAATTTCTGGACTGCAAGTAGTTCCCATGAAAAGAAACTCTTTTCTCGCGTGAGACTTTTATTTCGCATGAGACAAGATCTCTCTTCGCGCGCAATTTCATCACTGGGGATGAAATCTCATGCGGCATCATGGTGCATCTTGCGCAAGCTCGTAGAGGGACCCCGTGCGAGGAAACCCTAACCTGTGTGAGGAACCAATTTCTTGCGTGAGGGGCAACCTTGGCCAGTGCGAGGAAACTATTTCCTCACGCGAGACTTGACCTAATTAGACTTAAAAAGCTTTAAAAGCATGCTAAAAGATCTAAAAATTGATAAACATTTCAAATGCAAGCTGGTTTTTTTTATTACTTACAGGTGCGTCATACTTTGGTGGCCTGTTGTGTTGTCGGGAGTGCTCAAATCGATGTGTATGCACGGGAATGCTATCAATATCAGCTTGAGACCTCGCCATATCTAAAGTCAAAAGTGAATAATGATTTGAAAATGACCCTATAGCTTTTGACCTAATTTTCAAAAGTGCTCCGTTTTCTACAAAAATTGAACCCTTGGCTAAATTGACCATTCTGAATCCATTTTCGTGATCGAAATTGAAATCTGACACTCCTAAGTAGCTCAAAATTGGGTTTTAAAATTTTGGGACCGACGTGCTCCGACGCTTGTGCAGTCAACTTTCTGACGTCGCTTTCTTGTCAGAATCATCTCTCATCATCATTTTCTCAGCTTCTACAATCTTTTCATCAAAAGTCAACTCTAGTCAATTCTAGTCAAACTTGGTCAACTATGGTCAAACCTAGTCAACAGGACCTCCTGATCACTCTAAATTGATTCTGCCTTCTCTTGATCTATCTTTGAATTCCTTTGGATCTTCGATCTTACTTCTATCTGCAATCTCTTACTGTCGATCATCTTTCTTTTGTGTCATCTTTTGATTTCTCTCTTGAGGGGGCAGGATGATTGCATCATTGAATCTTTTTGCATCATTCTAGAATCAGTCTGATCTGAATCAAAAGTCCCCATTGCTAGGGGCATCTCATCACTTGGGGCATATTCAGTGTTTCGTACCTTATGGTCAAAATTGGATATTCCATGATCTTGAATCTCTAGAGGCATCTTGATGCCTTGCATCTTGTCATCTTGTCATCTATCTTTCTAGGTATCTAAGCAATCTAACTCGGATCCTCAAGGATCAAGCTTCATTCTGGAGATGATTCTTGAAATCCCACTGGGTATTGGGGCAATCTAACCCTAGTTCATGAAAGTCATGCTTCATTCTAAAGACGGCTCTCAAAAGCTCTTTTCGACCATTATCTAGGCAACCTAACCCAGATCTTGGAGGGATAACCTTCGTATTGGGGAAATCTAACCCTAATTCTAGAGATAGTCCTAAATCTTCATCAGCTATCAGCAGACATTGGAACAATCTGACCCCGATTCCAATTTTCTCTCAATTGGTATTTGGACCGTTGTCTTCACAATCTAACTTAGACTTCAGAGAATCATGCTTCATTCTGAAGATGGTTCTGCTTCTCAATCTGATCGGTGTCTTGGCAACCTAACTTAGACTCCCAAAATATTCATCTGTCACATTAGACTATTCTTTGAATCAATGCGCTGCTCGCACATTAATTCAAAGAGGGGCAAAATGTAACACCCCAAAATTGGCACCTTACAATTCTAATCAATTATGGTGCATTTCTTCAAATTCTCATCATCGAAGTCCTATCGTACTAGGCAAATTCTCCTTCCTAATTGTCTTTAATTAACTTAGTCTCAAATGCAGAAAACCTAAATTTGAATAAATCTTACACCATATTTAATTGCTAAATTTTCAAGATTTATTAGCTAAAAATCCCTATGATTAATTAATTTAATTCTAAAGACCTAAGTGCTTTTAAATTAGATTAATCCCACCCCCTTTAGCTAATACACATCAAGGGAATTAAATATTATTTGGTTATTTGAATGGATTATCCTCACTTGAATTTAATAATTCAAAAAATGTGAAAAACCACCCATGTGGCAATAATTCATTTATTTAATTAAATAATTCCTTCATATTTGTCTCACCTTCCTCCATGAAGATGAAGAGTCAGCCATTTCTTCCCAAGAAACTCTTCATCCTCTCTTTAGGCTTTTCTATATTATGGACCTTCTTTCCTTCATTTGAGGAGAGCAATTTTTAGAGTACCAAAACTATAGTGAATTATTATCTCAATTCTCTCATATTGCCAAGCTTTTATTGCATATTTAGTGTAATCTCATTTAGCTTAATGAAATTTTTCATCTCAATTTAGTTTGTTTACTTATCAAGTAGTTTAATTATGTTATCTCTTTCAAGTTTCTTAGCTTAAAATCTGCATGTTCATTCCTAGATTACAATTGCATCTCTCATATAGAATAAATTTTATTTCAGTTTTCAAAGCTTTCAAATCCTCCATTTTAGCAATGGTCTATGGTTGTTGGCTCTTGTTCTAAGAGTAATTGAACACCCCAACTAAATAGGAGGCAACAGGTTGATTCGATCGATATTGTGGAATGAGAAATTCATGTTCATCTTCATGATTCAACGATTGAGCAATGACTATGTTGTGTTGTGGCTGATTTAGAGGTCAACATTCAGACACATACACTTGTGACTTCTCCATTCTCATTCAGTTTGTTTCTGATTATCCATTTGGTACCAATAAAATTTTTGCCATTCGGTCTAGGTACTAATGTCCATGTTATGTTCTTTTCAATGTTCTCAATCTCTTCATTCATTGCACTAACCCATTCTTTATTCTCAAGTGCAGTATTGACAGATTTAGGCTCAAAATCAAAAATCAAACATCTAGTGTTCAGTGACTTACTTCTCATTCTCATTCCAGCTCTTTTATCTCTAATGATCTATTCCTGTGGCTGGTTTCTTCTAACATACTTGGAAATTACCGGTTCAAATCTTTTTTCATCATTCTGATCATCATCTTGACCTTCATTTTGATCTTCATTGCTCGGTTCATCATTGTGAGCAATTTCCTGATTTTTGGTGTGTGTAGCTTGTTGCTCGGTTGCATTGTTTTGTCACTCAGTAGCAATACACTATTGCTCGGGCAGAGTGTCTGGTTCTTCACTATAGAAAAATCTATTGTAATCATTTGGTGCTCATCATTTTTCTCAGCAAATTCATCCACTTTAACATTTGCACTTTCAATGATTTTGTTAGAGGATTTTTTAAGACATTTATAAGCTTTTCTTTTGGTAGAATAACCTAGAAATATTCCTTCACCAATTTTGGAGTTAATCTTTCCATTTCTATCATCTTTCAATATATAACATTAACTTCCAAAAATTCTAGAGTAACTTATATTAGGTGTGTATCCATACCATAGTTCATAAGGTGTCTTATTGGTGTCTTTCTTCAATTGAACTCGGTTTAATGTATAGACAACAATACTTATATCTTCTCTTAATGATTTTTGTGTGATGCCTTTTTAAATCATCAGTGTTATGGCACAATCAATAATTGATCTATTCCTTCTTTCAGTGATCCCATTTTGCTGTGGTGTTCTCGGTGTAGAAACCTGTCTTGTAATTCCATGCTGATTACAAAAGTTAGTGAATTCATCAAAAATAAATTCTCCTCCTTTATCTGACCTTAGAAATTTTAGTTCCTTTCTACTTTGTTTTTTAACTATAGCTTTATACCATTTAAACATCTTGAATGCCTCTGATTTCTCTTTTAAGAACATTATAGTCGTCATCCTAGAATAATCATCAACAAATAGAATGAAGTATCTGTCACCATAGAAGCTCTTTGTTCTCATTGGTCCACATAATATAGTATGGAATAAATAGACTTTGTCATTTTACCTTTTTGACAATTCTTACACATGACATGGTTGGGTTTTGACATGCTCGGTAAGCCTCTTACCTTTCTCTTCTTTCTTATCCTAACCATGTTGTCAAAATTCACATGACACAACCTTTTATGCCACAAAAAAATGACTTCACTTCTATCCAATAAACAAGTTTTCTCAATCCTATCAAGATAGAATAGGTTACCTTTTGTTTCTTCACCAGTATCGATCAACCTTCCTATTTCATTATAGATCTTTGCCTTTTTGTTCTCAAATGAAACTCAGTGGCCTATGTTATTCAGCTGTGAAACACTCAATAGATTATAGTTAATTACTTTCACCCAATATGCATTTTCACACGTGATCAGATTATTCAACATTATGGTTCCTTTACCTTCAACCAGACAAGGTGAGTCATTTCCCATCCTAACTGATCCACCATTATAATATTCAAAAGTTTCAAAATTTTCCTTATCTCTAGTCATGTGGTGAGTACAGCCACTATCAATAATCCAGACATCATTTTTACTAACCTTAGATATGAGTGCAGTTTCAACATACCTTTCTTCTTCATCTGAATCATCCTTCATAGAAAGAAATACTACCTCAATATCTTCATCAGATTCGGTGTCAGTATTTTCAGCTTTGTTCTCAGCCAGGTAAAAATCCTTCTTGCCTTTGTCCTTGTAGTCTCGGTTATCTCTTCTGTCAGAGTGTCGGTTGCTTCATTAATCTCGGTCATCATTTCTATCACACTTCTTTTCATAAGATCTGTCATTGTTTCTTTCATCTTTTCTCTTGTTAGGGCATCTAGTAGCAAAGTGTCCAATTTCTTTGCAATTAAAACATACCAATGGTAATTTACCTTTGTATCTACCTCTGCCTCTTTTCAATCTTCTAGCCATTAGTGCTTCAATTTCATCAAGTTCTTGTTCATCACTATCACTTTCACTATCATTTCTCATAGTTTGTTTATGACTTGATTTACTTATTTTAAGAGAAGATTTGAATGTAGACTCAATAGTTGGTAAGACACTGTTGTCAAAGCTATTCATCTCAAATGAAATAAGTTTACCAATCAAACTATCTAGAGTAACAGTGTTATTTACTACTGCTCTCATTTCTTGTATTGTAGATACTCTAATAGCATAAACATGCAGTAAGGTTCTCAAGATTTTAGTTACCATTGTTTCTTCTTCAAGTACACCTCCTACTCCTCGGATAAAATTGACAACCTCTTTGATTCTACTACTATTCTGAGTGATTTTTTCTCCTTCTTTCATTCTTAGATCATCAAAATTTCCTCTTAGGCTTTCAGCTTTAGCCCTCAGAACATTTTATCTCCTCCATGTACTAGCTTGAGTTTGTCTCACATTTTCTTTACAGTGGTGCATGATTTGACATCTTCAAATTCAACATCAAAGAGTGAGGAAACAAGTTCTATCATCATAGAATTGTGTTCATGTTTGTCTCTCAATTGATCAATTGTCAGAGGTTTAGTAGGTAAAACAAATTTAGTATCCAAGTACTTTGTAACATCATTTCCAATGCCTGATAGGTGGAGTCTTATCCTACTTTTCCATGATGCAAATTTATCTTTGTTCAACTTAGGCACATCCCTTTTACTCATCTTGTGATCTTTAGCTTGAGTCTTTAAACTCTCTTCCAAGCACACTAGCTCTGATACCAATTGTTAGAATAACTGAGAGGGGAGGGGGGGGGGTAAATCAGTGGCCTCAAAAAATAATCCAATAATCCAACCAAAACTTATATCACATATATAAAACCTCTAGTTATCTTTAGTCCTACAATATGTATGCCTTTAAGTAATCTTATCAAATATATAATGCTCGGTGATTATACTATTTATCCTTTTCTTAAGCTTTACCAAATATAAGTTTATTTTTTCCTAGCCTTTACCGAATATCAGTAAATAAACTTAGTGTTTACCGACCAATCTTGTTTTAGTAATGTGTAATAAAAAAAATCAAAGCAATGAACCATATACACATTTGACACGTGAAGTTTTGACGTGGAAACCCTGTTAAGGGAAAAACCACTTGGGACCGGTAACCCAAAATTTTCACTCTTCTGAAGTGAGCTCGGTGAAGAACCAACCCTATTAAAGGTTACAAACACACTGTTAAGTGCGGCCTTGTTAGAGGATTTAAAACTATTGGTTATTATTTTGACCTTAGGCATTCACTATGATGTCAACAAGAAAAACCTTTTGATACTCTTGAGTATCTCAATACATTAAGGACTGTTAAATCCCACTCCGTTACTCAGCCTGTATGATCAGATCTGCATGAAGACTTCTATGTTCACTAGAATTATATTCAACATTCCTCTTTTCATAATGAATTAATTGTCTCTTTATATAGACATGATTTCACTGTTTACTTTCCTTGTCTTTCTTGTTCTTGACGTAGATATTTTTATTGATCCAAAAATCTCGCCATGCATTTCTTTAATCTTTAAAGATTTTCTTTAGTTTTATCTCATAGATTTATCCTTGATAACTGTGAATAAAACTAGCTTTAAATATTCAATTCAACTAGTCAATAAAAAAAAGTAATCAATCAGTTAACTCTAATTATATCACTTGCCAGCTAAGTGTTTTTTCGTTTCCTAACTCCAGTTCTGATCGGTGATCAACTCTTAGTTTTCTTGGTTATTGACTTCAGTTGTCCTCGGGAATTATCTTCAGTTCTACTCAGGGTTCACTTCAGTTATGCTCGGTGTTGCAGTGCTCGTTATACACTGTGACTGCTCAGGGTTTCTCTATCCGTTAGTGTGCACTGTCACTCAGTGTATACTGGCTTTTATATGTTTACCGATAACATAAACTTTATCTCTTTGGTTTCTTGAAGTCTATGACAATATATATATGACCAATCATATTATATCAAGTTGAAATCAATGACAATACAATACATTAACTATTTTAATGTCTTGCATTCACTTTCTGCAGCTCGGTGATCATCAACTTGTCATCTTCAAACATTCAATCAGTTATAGTTCATAAAAAATTATAGTAAAAATATCAAAATTATAGCTATAATATGGTATAAAATGTTGTGTATGTTCATCCATTTGCATCCATAAGTAATTGAAAAAACAAAGTAAGTGAAATTTACACATGCAGGGGTTAATTTAGAAATTGGGAAATTAAGAGTCAATGTAGACATTTTTTTTTCTTGGTAGTTTCCCCAAGGAACTATTTATTTTCCTTGATATTCCAATTTCTACTAATTTAGATTTGAAACTGTATTTTTCATTTTCCTAAATTAATGTTTGTGACATGGTGTAAAGGTGTGCTATTGGAAGAGTATTTCAACGTGATCCTTTATGGATCAAAGAGTAGATTAATTAATACAACAATTTGATTCATATACATTGCTATTGTAACTAGACAATTTGTTCAAATTAAAGAAAATAAATTTTCCAATAGATATAATACTAGTAAGAAAGACTGATCTATAAAAGGAGAACCAATTCCATACATGACATGAATGGTCTTCAATACTTGAGCTTTCTTAAATTTGCGAAAGTATGTCATTTTTCCTCTATAATTAATTTTTTCTAGAGAGCATGTAGCATAATCTAGAGGGACTTCTATACACTGACTAGATGATCACAATGGGAACATAGAATTCCCTTTACACTTCAAGTTGTTATTGACTTACAGATAATTCTATAGAGAATATTGCCTTGCAAAATATATTTAGACATCAACATTATTTTTCACTTCAAAGGATGCAAAATTGTCACATGAAAATATTAAAATCAATTTAAACATGTAGTGTTCCTGACAATCAATTAACTGGGGCCTAGATCAAGTATGAATATTTTACAAGCAAGTTTTCAAGTATCCTACAAGATCCAATTTCATGGGGGTTGATGTTTGTGTTAACACATACATTGTTATTACCAAGAAAAAACTTTTGGGGGAAACCAAGGTATGATTCCCCATATTCATGGATGGTATTCATAGTAAACCTTTTGGTCTAGGATAGTGCATCTCACCTAAGGGGACTTGAACCAGGCACCTTCTTTCACAAAAATACCCAAACGCTCATCAAGATTTTCTATAACTACTTGAGATAGACCTTGGTCTTCTTGTGTGTCACATCCATTTTTGTATATGTACATATCAAGATTGAACTTATAATGGAATTATTTTCTATGATTTCATGAGGTTAGGGAAAGAAAATAGTGATTCAACATATAATTACGATGGTCAATAAGGTGTTCTTCATGTATTATTCATCCTAGTTTATTGATTGTTTCTTTCCATGGAACTTGATATTACTAACTTAAAAATAGATGAATGAGAGTAATAGTTCAATGGAGGGGATACAAGTTTTATAAATACCTATATAGGACTAGTCTAGGTAGGTTCATATGCCCTACCTCCCTAGCCATATGAGGGATCTTTGATGACTTGAACCCTCCTTTTAAAGAAGATCTAGTATATGTAGTAAGGATGGAATCTTCAAAAAATTACTAGAAGTAGCAGTATTTATCTCATTCCCGCTTCCCGTGAACAAGATCTAATATAAGATGGATGACTTCCCCAGCTATCTTTGTCTATCGAATGGAACTCCTCATGATTGATCCCTTCTTTGTATTTCTTAGAACCGATTGATAAGATCATTTAGGTTTCCTTCCACTTCCCACTAAAATTGATTTCAATTTTTAGAATGGCCTAAAATTGATTTTTCCATTGCTTTTGGAATTTGTGAAATAAAACATACATTATAATATTTATATTATGGTATTGAATTTAGAAAATCCCTACATCCTTAATATATTTCCAATATATTGTCTTGGATTTTGGGGATATGAAACCCCCCAATATGAATGCACATGATATGTTATTTATCAGCTAGTGAAGGCCCCATGACATAAGGATTGTTGGATTCTTTCCACAAATGAAGGATGAAATGTCTTGGTTGTTTTCTATGCTTGGATGCTCCTTGAATGTTTTTTTATCTTGAATGAATGATTGATTTCTTGGGTGCATGACTTGATAGATTTATTGTAGATGCAAAAAAGAGGGAGGTGGATTTCTATTCATACCTCACCTAGAAAATATGGAGCCCAAAACTCAAGAGAGCTTACTAGGATTAAAA
This sequence comes from Thuja plicata, assembly GCA_018584345.1. Lineage (NCBI taxonomy): Eukaryota > Viridiplantae > Streptophyta > Pinopsida > Cupressales > Cupressaceae > Thuja > Thuja plicata. Next base: position 1,370,468 of record MU226188.1, read on the forward strand.
ATCTCAATAAAAATCCAGATGGAAATCATAATTAAAAATTTTCCCACAAGCTATGGAGTATGGGGAAATTTTCAAGGTATGGAGTTGTACAATAAGAGAAAGGATGATGATGGGGGAATTAAATGTGGGATAGAGAGGTAGTCCACCTTTTCATAATTGCACAACATAAAGGAAGATGATTCAATAGGCTCAAGTAGGACTTAAGCACTAATTGAGTCAATGATCCTTCACTGAAAATGAGTTCATGGGATGAGTTGGATTTGAGGGCCCGATATTGTTGGATAATACAAGATAGATGGAAAAGCCTAGAAATTTGACAAGATCTAGCATATACAAAATAATAGAAATTGGACAATAACCTGCAATGGCTAATATAACAACTAGAGAACAAATCTGAACTATAGTTCTAGTTTGAAGTAGATTTGGAGGATATAGAATGCCTTGGCCACTATATACCTACACTTTTTTTTGAAACTTTCTGGGACAGTCTATTGGATCATGTACTTTAGATTTGTGATGGCAGATTCACCACCTATTCTTGGACATAGAAAAATGGTAAATTATTGAGTTGTAAGGGGTTTTCCTTTATCAAACCCCTTGTTTATGAAGAAACCTTGAAATGTAAATAAAATTTCATAAAAGAAAAACATGTAAATTTAAGGTAAATATTAGATCTACCTTATAAATGTGTATACATTCATCAATGGATATTGAGATCGTATATATTTAGGAGGATTCTTGTATGTTTATTGATTGTAGTTATTGAACCTTTGGATGTAGGAAGGAATCAAGGACACCTTTCACAAATGCATAGATCTATGAATGCATCTCCAAGGTTTTTAATGTTGATATGCTTGATGGAATCTTGCCTTGAAGAATGGATGAATGAAATGCATGTAAATGGACAAAGGGATCTTCTTACTTGATCGATGACTCATCTACTTGACCATCATGGGAGAGAATATTTCTACAATGAATAAGGTTTCCTTCAAAGATGCCTTGGATGCTTGAAGAATGCTTGAAACTTGATCTTGAACACTTGAATGTAAGCTTAGGAGAGCATTTGAAATCTTGATCATGGTTACAAAAATAAGGAGAGATAGGCCACTTATAGACCTCTCATGTCATTTTTGGGGTCAAAACTTGGGAGAGATGACCACAAATCCAAATTTCCCACCAATACATCGTAATGGGCCACCCATTTAAATTTGTGCTCAAATGTTGAGGTATACAATGACCAAGATATTGTATACTTGGGTATAGAACGCCCAAGGTATTATGTGTGTGCTAAAAATGTGTCACACTTCTATGAGTCATTATATCTGTTGTTCCCTTTTCTTGCTGTCACAAAAATACCCCTCAGAGGGTTCACTCTATTTATCCCTAACACTGACCCAGCATAGAGTAGAATAACAGAAACAAGGTTTTGAAACCTCCTGCACTTTGAGCTCCACAAACTTGGGCGGGAATACCCTTGACAACTTAGAATAATGAAATCACTAAATTATTCTAGTTTGCTATTGGTGGAATTACAGGGAATGATCACTGTAACTTTTACTAAAACAGACCGAACTGAAAGTAAAGATTTGATTTAAATGATGATAGTCATTTCAGTGAACAAAAATAGACCAGTGCTCAATCTTAGGGCATGGAGTCAGATATAAATGGTTTTAAACATCATGATTGAGGACAACAACTTAAGGCAATTACAGGATCTGACACAAACATAGATATACCTTATATATCTACCTCAG
>MU226188.1:1412220-1422421 GCA_018584345.1 Thuja plicata
ATCATAACAACAAGACACTACACTTCTCTGAAGATAAACATATAAACCACTAGCAATAGAACATAAAAAAAACAAGCAAAATACCAAAGGACCACCAAAAACCAGAGAGAAATAATAGAGCTAGAGCTAGATCACACTCTTCAAAGTCTCAGCAACCTCGACCTCCAGTTGGTTCATGTTCAGTGCCACCCTCTTCAAATCCTGAATATCCTAGGGGAGGTGCTCAACTTTCCTCTTCAAATTGGCTCAGGTTCTCTTAATAAGCCCAGTAGGATCTTTAGGCCCCTTCTCCTTCTCAAAATCTAGCTCAATGAACACCCTATCTCAATGCTAAATCTCCATCTTGGTAATCACCATATTCATGTTATCTATAATGGACTTGATTACCTTGTGGCTTAAAGACATGATGTTTTGGAGAGAATCCTTGATGCCATTAATTTTTCTCTCAAATTCCATAACTTTCTTCTCATAATATTTCTTTAAATTTTCCATGGCATCAACAATTCTAGTAAGAGATTCAACAACATTATTCTTCTCCCACTCTTTCCATAACTCCTTGGCTTTGGTGCCCTTAACATTATAATTTTCTACACCACAAGCCTATAGTACCTCCACCTTTCTAGTCAAATCTTTAAACTTCAAGTTTAAACCCTAAATATAATGATCCCCCTTAATTATCCTAAAAAATTTCATTGGTCCATGCCTAGCAGATTCTAGAAAACCAGTAGCGAGTTCTAGATGCGGGGTGAAATAATCAAACACTCAAAGAAATGGGAGACTGGGGCTTATCCTCAAAATCCATAGGGGGTGAGAAGAGAGGGAAACCCTAGAGGCCAAAAGGGAACATGGAACATCTTCCTCAAACCCAATAGGGGAATTAGCAGACACCACATACTTACCCAAATTCCTAGGACACACTTTCACAACTTTCACATGTTTTCTAGCAATGGTTCTACTAGAAACAAGGGAATGGGAAGCCATCAAAATTGGACCTTTCAAAACACCCTTCCCAGATGGTGAGGTTTTGATAGGTGAAGGTTTGACATAATTTTTAGAAACCCTCTTAACCATACATGGAGGGACAAAATCCTCTTCCTTGGAACCCATATTCTAGTCCTCTTCATCAGAATTAGTCACTGCCCAAACCAACATCATCTGAAATAGAAATAGGGGGTAATTTGAAATAGGGGCCTTGGATTAAAAATATTCATAACTTAAAAGAATACCTTCATGTAATACTATATTTTTATGAGGGCTCTCTCTATGTTAGAAAATACTGGTATTCGGGGAAGACAACAAATAAAAAGGAAGTGACACTTTCACCTTATTCCTCAAGCGATTTAACAGGACAAAGGGGTTCCCACAGGCCCTTGTGGATCATCCATCAAGAGTGATATATTCCATAAAAACCTTCAACAATTCTCTCCATACTATCTTGATGCTCTTCATGTCAACAATTTGTTTCACCCTTAACTAGCTCTTCACTCTCCTTCTTAGTTTTCAGAAACTTTTGACCACTGCTTCAGAATGTTTCTTGTCTCTATTAATTTTATTGCCATCACTAGATGACCTAGCGAGCTCCACAATTAGGCTCTTTTTAATCACAATCATCTTGTTGAACAAATTTATCTTTCCCTCCTTTCATTCACTGGAAAAAATCTTTCTAACCTTAGGTCCTAGTTGTGCAACCTCTTAATATACAGGGTGATTTCCCCCTTCTCTAGGAGTCTCTAGATAGCCCCATTTTACCTCAATCCATTACAACTAACAAGTTTTAATTGACGTCTCTTGCCTCCCATCTCAACCCCAACAACGCCCTTCAACATAGAATTAGTTTGTAGAATGAAGACACTATTGAGATAATCCAAAAAATGCCCAAAATCACCCAGAAAGCATGAGAGCAATTAAAAGGGGATCTTTCCTAAACATCAACAGAATGGAAACCATAGGGTAAGTGCACAAATATGGTGGACGAAAAAGATGCCACTCAACTTTTTGGTCCTAAAAATAATAACTGGTGTGCGCCTTATATGGCTCACACCATATGGTTCAGTATGTCGATCCGTAGGCTTGAGAAGACCAATCCTATTTAGTGTGCACCAAATGTTCCAATAAAAACATGTAGAAAATTCTATACATATGATGTGCAACATATATTGTGCTCACCAAATGTTAAATATGCTTTATTTTCATCAAGTTTGTCAAACTCAAGTGAAAAATGGGAGGGGGGACTATACCAATAAAAGTGGGGAAAAATCAACCTCCGACTTTGATTAGAATCTATATAAAAAATTAGGGTTTAGGGTTTAGGAGAGAGAGAGAGAGAGAGAGAGAGAGAGAGAGACCTTATGAGCCCTAAGGAATATTAAGGGGTCCTAAGGGGCCCTAAGGGTTCATAAAGGCTCATAGAATATGGTAAGGGGTCGTAAGAGGTCATAACGTGTCTTATGGGGTCCTAGGATACACTAGGAAATCCATGCAATCTCATAATATCCTTAAAAATAAGTCAACTACATGTACTAGATCTGGTGTCTTCTTACAAGGAATGAAATATGTCATCTTATAAAATCTATCTACCACTAAAAATATAGAATCATTACCTCTTTGTGTCTTCGGTAACCTAACTACAAAATGCATGCCAATATCCTCCCAAGGTCTAGTTGGCACTGTCAAAGGTGTATACAATACAGTATTTAGACAATTTCATTTTGCAACTTGACAAATTCTACATCTTTGAACAAACTTCCTTACATCCTTATGAATCTGCAGCCAAAAGTGATTCTCACTAACCAAAGCCACTATCTTGTCAATACCAAAATGTCCAGCTAATCCTCCGTGATTCTTTTCCTTAATCAGATATCTCTCATAGAGCTCCTTGATATACACAATTGATTTCATCTAAATAACATACCATCTTGAATGAAATAATCTATCCATTTGCTTTGGTCTGCAAAAACATGTTCTCTTCAAGCTTTCCAAGGTTTTGCAAAATTAGGGTATTCCTCATACAAAGTCCTCAACTCATCAAATCCGAACACTTCAACTCTCATCTCAGTCAGCAAACTTCTTCTTCTACTTAAAGCATCAACAACTTTATTTAATTTGCCACTCCTATGTTTCAACAAAAATGTATAATGCTAAAAAAATTCAACCCATCTCATATGTATCTGATTCAGCTTACCTTGACTATTCAAATATTTCAATGCTTTATGATCAATGTACAAAAAAAAATCCTTAGGTAACAAACAATGTTTCCATTTCTTCAAAGCCTAAACCATGGCATAGAATTCCTGATCATAAACTGAATATCTTTTCTTAGCATCATTCAAATTTTAACTAAAATAAGAAATAGGTCTTCCTTCTTGACTTTACACTACTCCAATTGCATTTCCACTTGCATCATAGTTCACTTGAAATAATTTATTGAAATATGGTAAGGCTAACATGGGTTGTTCAATCACCTTTTTTTTCAACAACTCAAAATGCTTATCTGCTCCATGTGTCCACTTGAATTATTTTTTATCTCCTATCATTGCCTCAGTCATATTAAAAACTGAAGCAAAATTGCTTATGAACTTTCGGTAGAAACTAGCCAATCCATGGAATGATATGACTTCTACAACACTCTTAGGTTTAGGCCACTGAATAATTTATTTCACTTTCTCTAGATCCATCTTCAATCTTTCTGCAGATATCACAAAACCAAAATATAGTATCTCTTCCCTCATGAAAGAACACTTCTTGATGTCTATCAACAATTTCTCTTCCCTCAATCTTTGCAATACTTGTCTCATATACAAAAAATGATCTTCCTTGCTCTTACTGAAAATCAGAATATAATCAAGATAAACAATCATAAAATCACCCAAGAATTTCTTCAATACCTCATTCATAAATCTCATGAAAGTACTGGGTGCATTAGTCAATCCAAAAGGAATCACCAACCACTCATATAATCCTTCATTTGTCTTAAATGCAGCCTTTCACTCATCTCCTTCTCTGATTCTGATATGATGATATCCACTTTTCAAATCTATCTTTGTAAAATATTTGGCTCCACTCAAACAATCCATTATATAATCCATCTTAGGCAAAGGGAATCAATATTTCATAGTGATCCTATTTATAGCTCTAGAATCAGTGCACATTCTCCATTCTCCATTCTTCTTTGGTGCTAATATTACATGTACTACACAAGGACTTGAGATTTCTCTGATAAATCCTTTCTTCAAAAATTCTTGGACTTGTCTATTCAACTCCACTTTTTCTATTGGTGTCATCCAATGTGTTTCTTTATTAGGAAAACTTTCTCTAGGGATTATATCCATGTAATGACTAATACTTCTCATATGTGGAAATTCATCAAGCACATTATCTAAAATTATGTCCTCATACTCTGTCACCAATTCCTTTATTTCCTTAGGTTGTTGTTCTGTTGTTCACAAATTAGAATTCTTAGGAATCAATACATAACACATATTTTCACTCTTCAAGCCACCCAAGAATTTCCTTCCTTCAACCAAATAAACTCTAACACAGGTACAATTATCATTCTTAGGGGTCTCAATCAAAGGCAACAATACTTGTTTCATCCTATTTGCAACAATAGTATACCTATTCTTTCTCCTGTCATGCAAAGCTTGTCTATCATACCAGGCCATGGTTTACACAACAAGATATGACACACGTCCATAGGCATAATATCACAAATAACTTCATCATGATAATATCTCATCTTCAATTTAACTAGGAATTGTTCAATTATGAGTACCTTATGATCATCCTTTATCCATACTATCTGGTAAGGCTTCGAATGCTTCAATCTCTACAACTTCAGCTCATCAACCAACTCTTCAGAAGCTATATTATCTGAACTACCACTATCAATGATCACTTTGCAGCATTTTCCTTCTACTTTGCACCTAGTCTTGAACCAAATTCTTCTCAGTAATGACTCTTTTTCTACCTCATCAAGAGATAGGGCTCTCCTTACCATTAGGGCTTCACCATCATCTGGCTAATTCAAAGATTCAGTAGTTTCCTTCAAATATACCCTTATTCTCTATCTTTTTCTCATAATTACCTTGAGTACACTCAAAGACTCAGTGTCCTTCTCCAAAATACTTGAAACATGTTCCTCTAAACACTCTTTTGTCATCCCTCGTATGGCTACCTGTCCCACTTCCTCTCTAAAAATTTCTATCATCTCTTCAGTACGAATTTTCTTCTTTGAACTATGTCTTTCCTTTGCTCGGATCTGAATAAGATCTTTCACCATTAGAGGTTCTTCCTCTTTGAAATATGCCACCTCTTCCTCTTTATCTTTTCTCATGCCTCTTGTTCAACTTCTCTTCAACTTTTAGGGCATATTGATAAGATTCCTCTACGCTTTGCAATTTCACCAAACTAATCTCATCTTGAATTGATGTCCTCAAACCATTTAGATACCTCGCAACTCTTTCATAATCATCATCATAATGACCAGATCTGATATCTAAGCTATAAAATTCCTCAGTATACTCCTTCACACTAAGATCCTTTTGCTTTAGATTCTGCAACTTTCTAAACAAACTGTAGACACCCTAAAATGGACATACTTGCGACCTTACATTACAAACTCTAATTTTTATCTATTAATTAATGATTTTTTAATCATTAATTAATCATCTATTTTCTTCTAATTTCATTTCCCAAATCATCTAATCAAATCCCCAAAATTAATTAAATAATTAATTTTATTTAATTAATGAACCTTAATTGATTAATCTCCATTAATTAATTAAATTCAATTTCCTAAAATTAAAATTAAAATATTTAAACTTATTAATTAATTCTTTTAACTAAATTAAATTAATTTCATTCAATAATTTAATTATAAACCAAAAAGAATTCAATTATCTCACATGTTGAATACTTTAAATACAAAAATGAATTAAATATTCAATTAAATCCTTTCTTTAGTTCAAAAAAGAGAACTCTTGATCAGATGTGTGATTGCATGAATTACTCCACCTATCTCTTTAGTTCTAAAAGGTAACTCCAAATTACCTCTTCAGTTCAAAGGTAACTCAAAATTTGTTGTTTAGTTAACCAAACTTTATCTCCTCTCTCCAAGTTGAGGAGGTGGAGTTTACTGATGGATTCTCTAGTTCCCTTGGATCTAAACCGTTCATCCTCTAATCTCTCAGATTTATCTCAACCATTCATATCATTTCTATTTCTATATAATCAACCCTTCATAATCATTTGAAGGATCAAGGATTTCAAGCTTCTGTGCACCCTTACTCTGTCAGAGTGGTTCAAGCATCAAGCCTTCTTGCGATCACACATTCAATATCATATTCTTGACGCTCCCAATTCATAGACACTTCCCATACCAATACTAAGAACCACACACACAACGTTTCAGAAGGAGTAGAGAGAAATAATAAAAGATTCGAGCTTTGTTGGTTTGCATTTGTTTGTATTCCTCCTTGATTTATTGTCATTTTATTGTGCGTATGTTCATTCTTAGTAGTTTGATTAATTTATTTCCATTGCAAATCAGTGCTACTAACCCTCGTTATTGAGTGTACAAAACACAACCTATACATTTTGGTGAACCCGACGTGAACTTACAACTCGCGTGAAATTTGGTCATATCTTTCAAACCGCATGGAATATTTTTATGAAATTTGTTTTGCAGGTTGACGCTGATCTAAGGAGGCCACAAACCAAAATTCAGATTTTTCTAAGTTTTATTTTATTTTTTTGATAAAATTTTTATGATATTTCATAAAAAATCATTTCTGGGCATAAATTAGAGTTTCTTTTAAAAAATTTTACATTTTTAGAAAGGTCTTGAAATTATAGAGGGGGTTTATACTCTTTGATTTTTAATTTCTGTGAAATTATTTTGCAAAAATAATAGATCTTTTAAAACTGGTGTGTTCAGATAAAATGGGTCCCTAGGGCACAAATTAAGGAATTATGATCTAAAATTTGTTTTGTAGGTATTTGTTGACAGTCCAAAATTTAGATTTTCTAAATTTTTTATGAGTTTTTATATTTTTTTTATGATATTTCATAAAAAAATAATCCTGGACACAAATCAACATTTCTTATAAAAAAAAGTTATATTTTTTGAAAGCTCTTGAAATTATACAGGGAATTTATTCTTTGTTATTTAAATTTTTCTGAGAAATATTTTCAAGAAAAGAAAAATCTTTGAAATTTTTTCTTTTTGTGTGTTCTTTCTTGATTTTTGTGCAGGATTGAGCAAATGACTAATGGCCAAGAGGATAATTAGAAGCACCCTGGGTGCTAGATCACTGAGAGATGCCATAAGAAGAACCACTAACTACCACACACAAAATAATCCATCTTGGCAATCGCAGCAAAAGATCAAAGTGAAGATTACAACATGTATCTTGATTCTATCAAACATTTCGCAGCAAAGTATAAGGTTACCATTAGCCTTAATAATCTTAACAGTCCCACAGTTGATGGATATTGTTCAATTGTTGATTAGGAGATTTCAGTACTAATCACTTTTTGACAGCTTGTGTTGAGGAAACAGTTAACAAAGCAACCTAAAATTCATTCATTTGTGTTTTTGGTGCTTAAAATGAACATTGCATGCAAACATTTTGAACCTCACTTTTCTAATTTTGGTGCTTAAAATTGACATGGTGGTTAAAATTTGAACAAAGGAAAAAAATCTTTCAATTTGGTGCATTAAAATCGAACAAGCAATTCATCACCTACATTGGGCTTTAAAATTGAACATTGGTGCTTGTATGGGTGATTAGCTTAGTTCACACTTGGAATTTTGGTGTTTAAATATATTAACCTTGTGTCTTGGTTCATTGGTGCACTTGCACAAATCTGTTAGATTAAAAACCTTTATACTTTTTTAGAAAGGACTATCTAGGGAATGCACTTCTTCTTCAGAGAACGACGTTAAACCGGTAATCCTTGTGATCGGTATATAAACAAGACACGAACCAAAGTTCCATTTTATATCTAGCCAAGCTCGAGCAAGGTGTGTTGATGATAGCCTAGATCGGGTGAATATCCCTAAGTAGCCATCATGGTCAACTAGGCTCTTAAGTGAGTCACACACATACAAAATGATTGGATAGATGCCACAGACCCTACTACAACCTTGTTAAATAGAGGCCAACCCGATTCACCTATGAACAAATACCTTATTATAGTGCAAGGGGTTGCAGAATTTATCCCCAAGATTCCTAACATATGTGTTCCAAGATATTGATGACATGTAACTGATTGAATTTTTGATAATGTTAAGTTGAAAGATAATGCAAGTCATTAAATCAATTAATGGACTGTATTGTCATTGATGTCAACTTGATATCATCTGTACGGTCATGTACATAATGCCAAAGAATTCAGAGAACCAAAGGAACCAAAGTTATGCTTTCAGCAATACATAAAAGTCAAGTATTCACTAAGTGACAAACAACACCGACGGGGTGCACACCGACGGACAGAGCAAAGAAGAACAGTCACAGTGATACCCGACGATCAAAAGTATAGTGTTTCCCAACGAAGAAAAACCACAGAATGCCCGACGAGCAAAGTCAGAAGGTTTCCCGACGAGTAAAATTAAAATGATGCCCAATGGACGGAGATCAAAAAGCTAACTGGAGTCTCACCGATGGATCAGTCAATTGTCACCAACAACTAACTGCTGTGGTGACCGACAGAATAGAGAGTTCAGAAAATGACAAAATATCTAGTTGGCAGAGCTAAATATAGACTTAACTGGTTGTCTACTTTGTTTTATTTGACTAGAGATAAGTGATTAATTTAAATATGATTTGTACAGTTGGCAAGAAGATATCTATGATAAAAATCAAGAGTTATGCTTTAAATCTAATTGGCTGGATTGTTTATCACACCAGGAATCAAGAACCAAGAAACAATGAATATTATATCTATATAAGAGACAAGATTAATTCATTTATGAATGGGATTAAGGGGAGTGAATAGAAAGAGGATGTTGAAGAAATACTGATGAAGAACAACTTCATGTAGTACTGATCAAACAAGCTGAAGGAGAGCTAAGGAATTCTACAGACACTCACAAACAGTGAGCACAACATCACAGAGTAGAAAGTGTGGAGCACAAGGATTGAATCGATACATTGGTTAGAGAGGTAATATACTTAAATAGATTTGAAAATCTTCAATTCAAGTTGCAATATGAACAATTCATAGTGTTTTAGTTTAACCATTGAAGCATCAAGTCTCTTAATCGAGCATGACTTAACAGTCTTCTATATATTGAGGTACATCTCAAGGAGTGCCAAAAAGGTTGATTCATGAAAGTAGCTTTGGACTTGCTCGATAACTATTAATAGTCTAAGGAGGTTGATTCAAGGATGGTAGCAATAGATGCCTGATATTAAGTGACAACCTCTATGTATAAAACCCTCTAACAAGGTCACACTTAATAGTGTGTTTGTAACCTTTAATAGGGTTGGCTCCTAACAGGGCTCACTTTAGAAGAGTGAAAATTTGGGGTACCGGTCCCAGTGGTTTTTCCCTTTATAGGTTTTCCACATTAAAATTTATGTGTTATGTGTGTATGATTCATTTCTTTGCTATTTTGCATCTTACATAGCTAACTCTGGATTGATCGTTATACTCTGCTTATTTATTAAGTTTCGATAAATAGTTATAATTCTTATCGGTAATCAAGAAAGAATAAGGATTGACAGAGAAAACCGACAGAAAGTTAATCATTATAAGTATTTCATGGCTTGCATCTTGTAGGGACATAATAATTTAAGATTTATTGATTGGTGGTTAAGTTTGAATTATAAATGCTTGAGGCCACTAATTCACCCCCCCTCTCAGTTATTACTAACAATTGGTATCAGAGCTTGTGTGCTTAGAAAGGAAGGTTTCAAGACCTAAGTCAAGATCACAAGATGATCAGATGAGATGTGCCAAAGTTAAACAAAGATAACTTTGCTTCATGGGAAAGTAGGATAAGACTCCACTTCTCAGGTATTGGTAATGATATTACTCAATTCCTAGATATTGAATATCTATTTCCCACAGGAGTATTAACAGTAGATCAATTGAGAGAGAAGCATGAGCACAACTGCATGGTCATAGAGCTTTCTTCCTCACTCTTTGATGCTGAATTTGAAGATGTCAAAGATTGCAAAACTGCAAAGAAGATGTG
>MU226188.1:1422471-1444382 GCA_018584345.1 Thuja plicata
CATGGTCATAGAGCTTTCTTCCTCACTCTTTGATGCTGAATTTGAAGATGTCAAAGATTGCAAAACTGCAAAGAAGATGTGGGACAAACTGAAGCTTGTACATGGAGGTGATACAAATGTTCTGAGAACCAAGGCAGAAATCCTTAGAGGAAATTTTAATGATCTTAGAATGAAAGAAGGAGAAAACATCACACAGTACAACAAAAGAATCAAAGAAGTAGTCAATGTTATACGAGGAGTTGGAGGTACACTTGAAGAGGAGACAGTGGTAAGTAAAATCTTAAGAACCTTACTACCTATATATGCTATTAGAGTTTCTGCCATTTAAGAAATGAGAGCAGTAGAAAACAATACAAGTACTCTTGATAGTTTATTTGGTAGACTGATTTCATTTGAGATAAATAACTTTGATAATAGTGTCTTACCAAACTTAGAGTCTGCATTTAAATCTTCTATGAGAATAAGAAAATCAAGTCATAGACACACATCTAGAAGAGATAGTGAAAGAGAAAGTGAAGAAGAAGATCTAGATGAAATAGAAGCACTTATGGCTAGAAGAATGCAGAGAGGAAAAGGTAAATACAAAGGCAAGTTACCACTTGTATGCTTTAATTGTAAAGAGATTGGACACTTTGCTGCAAGATGTCCTAATAGAAGAAAAGATGACAGAGTTAATGACAGATATTTTGAGAAAAAATTTGACAAAGGTGATAAAAAAGATTATAGAAGTTACTGACAATTAGAAAGAAGAGATACCTGAGACTACAAGGACAAAGGCAAGAAAGCCAACTACCTAGCTGCTTGCAAAGATGAAGATATTGATATCAAACCTGATGAAGACATCGAAATGGTGTTTGTGGCTATGAAAGATGATTCAGATGAAGATGAAAGGTATGTAGATATTGCACTCATATCTAAGGTTAGAAAGAATGAAATCTAGATTATAGATATTGGCTGCACTCACCGCATGACCGGTGAAAAAGAAAAGTTTAACATTTTTGAGTATTATAATGGTGGTACAGTAAGAATGAGTAATGATACACCTTGTCCAGTTGAAGGTAAAGGAACTATAATGTTGAATAGCCTGATTAAATGTGAAAATGATTATTGGGTAAAAGGATTGAATTATAATCTATTGAGAGTTTCTTAGCTGAATAATTCAGGTCACAGAGTAGCATTTGAGAATAAGAAGGAAAAGATCTTCAATGAATCAAGAAGATTGATTGGTACTGGTGAACAGACAAAAGGTAACTTATCTAGTTGAATGATACTAACACCACTTTCTTAATGACTAGAAACGAAGACATATGGTTGTGGCACAAAAGATTGTGTCATGTGAATTTTGACAACATGATGAAAATAAGCAAAAGGAGAAATGTAAGAGGCTTACCGATGATGTCAAATCCCGACAACATCATGTGAAAGAATTATCAAAAAGGTAAGATGACAAATTTTAGTTTCAAAAGTAAAACCCATACATCTGATGATATTGTAGAATTAGTCCATACTGATCTATGTGGACCAATGAGGACAAAGATTTATTATGGAGATAGATATTTTATTCTCTTTGTTGATGATTACTATAGAATGATGACAATTATGTTTCTAAAAGATAAATCTGAAGCATTCAAGATGTTTAAATGGTATAAGGCTATGGTAGATAAACAAAGTGGCAAGGATTTGAAATGCTTGAGATAAGATAGAGGAGGAGAGTTTATATCAGATGAATTCACTAACTTCTACAATGAGCATGGTATAAAAAGACAAGTTTCTGCACCAAGAAAACCACAGCAAAATGAGATTGCTAAGAGAAGAAATAGATCCATAGTTGATTGTGCTAGAACATTAATGATAGATAAAGGCATCACCCAAATCTTCTGGAGGGAATCTGTCAGTACTGAAGTCTACACATTAAAAAAAGTATTATTAAAGGACACTAAGAAGAAACCCTATGAGCTATGGTATGGTAAAACACCCAATGTAAGTTACTTCAAAATATTTGGTAGTCAATTTTATATCTTAAAGGATGATAAAAATGGAAATCTTGATGCCAAGAGTGATGAAGGTATCTTTCTAGGGTATTCCACCAAAAGCAAGGCTTATAAACATCTTATTAAGGCTTCTAAAAAAACTATTGAAAGTGCAAATGTGAAGGTAGATGAATTTGCAGAAAAGAATGAGTTGGAAAGAACAAAAGAACTAGAGGACTACAATAAGTTTGTATACTGTGAAGAACCTAACACTCTGCCTGAGCAATGGTACTTAATTCCAGAGCAACAAAATGTTGTAACCAACGGTCAGGCTACAAATACCGACGGTCAGGATAATAATCAAAATAATGTACAAAGTGATGAAGAACATAATGAAGGAAAAAATGATGATCAAGATAATAAACAAAGAGCTAAACCAGTTCTTGCCAGATATGTAAGAAGGAACCATCCATAGATCTAGATCATAGGAGACAAGAAAGTTGGTACAAGAACAAGAAGTAAGTCTCTAAACACAAGTTGTTTAATTTGTGAGTTTGAACCAAAATCTTTCAATGCTGCACTTGATAATGAAGAATGGATAAGTGCTATGAATGATAAGATTGAGAAAAATAAGACATGGTCACTTGTACCAAGACCAAATGAAAATAATGTCATCGGTACTAAATGGATATTCAGGAACAAGCTGAATGAGATTGGAGAAGTCACAAGAAACAAAGCAAGACTAGTATGCAAGGGGTATGCACAAGAGGAAGGTATTGACTATGAAGAGACCTTTTCACCCGTTTCTAGGCTAGAAGGTGTAAGAATAATAATTTCTTATGCTGCATTCAAAGGATTCAAGGTATACCAGATGGATGTCAAGTCAGCATTCCTTAATGGAATACTTGAAGAAGAGGTATACATTGAGCAACCAGAAGGGTTTGTAGATCTAGACAAGAGAAAGATGGTGTGTAGACTTCATAAAGCCTTGTATGGATTGAAACAAGCTCCTAGAGCCTGTTATGAATGACTTCATTCCTATCTTATAAGTATTGGATTTGTAAGGACTAGTGAAAATAATAATCTTTATTTAAAGGAAGATACCAATGCTAACACTTTGATTGCTGAAATATTTGTTGATGACATCATATTTGGAGGCAATGATATGCTCTATAAATCATTTGCTAATGAGATGAGCAAAGATTTTGAGATTTCTATGTTTGGAGAGATCAAGTTCTTTCTTGGTCTACAAATCATGCAACAATCTGAAGGTATTTTCATTACATAGTCCAAATACATTAAAGAGGTCCTGAAAATATTCAAGATGGAAGATTCCAAACTAGTTGAAACACCGATGGCTACTAGATGTAAGTTGACAAAGGAGGACAAGACATCAGAGGTAAATCAGACTTTGTATAGATCAATGATTGGAAAACTCATGTATGTTGTACACACTAGACCAGATATTGCACATGCAGTAGGAATAGTTGTAAGATTTTCTGCTAACCCCAGGAAATCACATATGATTGATGTGAAAATAATTTTAAGATATTTGAAGAATATCAAGGAATATGGCTTATGGTATAGAAGAGAAGGAAAATTCAAACTTAAGGTGTTTACAGACACTGATTGGGCTAGAAATCTTGATGACCAGAAGAGAACAACTGGAGGAGAATTCTTTATGGGTGACAGACTGCCACATGGATTAGCAAAAAGCAAGGATGCATCTCTCAGTCTACTACAAAAGCAGAGTATGTTGCTCCTGCTGCAAACTTCTGAAATATTGCATGGATCAAACAGTTACTAGAAGGTGTGCATATGAAGATCCTAGAACTAGTAATTATCTATTGTGATAACACCGGTGCAATAAACATTTCCAAGAATCCAGTCATGCATGCTAAGACTAAACACATTGCCATCAAGTATCATTATTTGAGAGAACAAGTTCAAGGAAAAGATGCGATACTTGAGTATGTGCATTCCAAAGAACAATTAGCTGATATCTTCACCAAGCCATTGCCCAAGGATGCATTTGAGTACTTGAGAAAGAGACTAGGGGTCAAACCCTTGTCTACTAGTCAGTAAATGACTAGAAGGCTACATCAACCTACATATTATCAGAATATCATTAATGTTGATGCAAGAAAAGAGATGAACTTCAAGGCTACATCCATATACAGACAAGTATATATCATCACCAAGAACCAGAGCATATTGTTGTATTGCTGATAGATAAGGGAAATTCGAGGAATATATTATGGATGGAGAGAAATGATTGTTTGACATTAATGTCAGATATTTGTGAGATGTTTGTTTGGAATTGTTGTCAAAGGGAGAGAGATTATCCATATTATCACATTCTTCAGAAAAAGGAAGAGAGATTATCCATTATCTCATTACTCCAATAGGGAGAGATTATATCCTTAGGGAGAGAAGTTGTATGGAAAGATTATACAAAGGGAGAGTTACTGACAAGAGAAAAAGACATCAAAAGAGAAGAATAGTCAAGGGAGAGAAATTGACACAAGGAGAGAACACAACACATTAGAAGACAGAGAGCTGCAAGAATCAAATCTAAGCTAAAATAGAGCTTACCGATGGTCAGACATTTATCACTTAATAGAACAAAAAAATTGGTAGTTTGATGAATCTCAACTATTGTATTTCATATTGTATTAGAAATAGTATAGTGTGATAATATAGTATGTTTCCATCAATGCCAAAGGGAGAGATTAATGACATGTAACTGATTGAATGTTTGATAATGTTAAGTTGAAAGATAATGCAATTCATTAAATCAGTTAATGGATTGTATTATCATTGATGTCAACTTGATATCATCTATATGGTCATGTACATAATGAAAAAGACTTCAGAGAACCAAAGTTATGCTTTTAGAAATACATAAAAGTCAAGTATTCACTAAGTGACAAACAACACTGACTGAGTGCACACTGATGGATAGAGAAAAGAAGAACAATCACAGTGATACCTAACGATCAGAAGTATAGTGTTGCCCGATGAAGAAAAACCACAGAATACCCAACGAGCAAATTCAGAAGGTTGCTCGACGAGTAAAATTCAAATAATTCCTGATGGACAGAGATCACGAAGCTAAATGGAGTCTCACCAAATGACCAGTCAGTTGTTAGTGAAAACTAACTGAAGTGGTGACCGGTAGAACAGAGAGTTTAAAAAATGACAAAATATCTAGCTGGTAGAGCTAAATATAGACTTAACTGGTTGTCTACTTTGTTTTATTCGACCAGAGATAAGTGACTAATTTAAAGATGATTTGTATAGTTGGCAAGAAGATATCTATGAGAAAAATTAGGAGTTATGCTTTAAATCTAATTGGTTGGATTGTTTATCACGCCAAGAATCAAGAACTAAGAAACAATGAATATTATGTCTATATAAGAGATACGCTTAATTCATTTGCAAATAGGATTAAGGAGCATGAATAGAAAGAGGATGTTGAAGAAATATTGATGAAGAACAACTTCATATAGTACTGATCAAACAAGCTGAAGGAGAGCTGAGGAATTTTGTAGACACCGATGAACAGTGAGCATAGCATCATAGAGAAGAAAGTGTGGAGCACAAGGATTGAATTGATACATTGATCAGAGAGGTAATGTACTTAAATAGATCTAAAAATATTCAATTCAAGTTGCAATATGAATAGGTCATAGTGTTTTAGTTTAACCATTGAAGCATCAAGTCTCTTAATCAAGCAGGACTTAACAGTCTTCTATATATTGAGGTACATCTCAAGGAGTGCCAAAGAGGTTGATTCATGAAAGTAGCATTGGACTTGCCCGATACCTATTGACAGTCTAAGAAGGAGGCTGATTCAAGGATGGTAGAAATAGATGTCGGATACTAAGTGACAACCTCTATGTATAAAATCCTCTAACAAGTTCGCACTTAATAGTGTGTTTGTAACCTTTAATAGGGTTGGCTCCTAACAGGGCTCACTTCAGAAGAGTGAAAATTTGGGGTACCGGTCCCAGTGGTTTTTCTCCTAATAGGGTTTCTATGTTAAAATTCATGTGTTATGTGTGTATGATTCATTTCTTTACTGTTTTGCATCTTACATAGCTAACTCTGGATTGCTCGGTATACTCTGCTTATTAACTGAGTTTTGGTAAATAGTTATACTGCTTATCGGTAATCAAGAAAGAATAAGGATTGATAGAGAAAATCGATAGACAGTTATTCATTATTAGTATTTCATGGCATGCATCTTGTAGGGACATAATCATCTGAGATTTATTGATTGGTGGTTAAGTTTGAAGGATAAATTTTTGAGGCCACTGATTCAACCCCCCTCTCAATTATTACTAACAATTGTGGTAGTGAAAGAGATTTTCACTAGCATGACAATAATATTTGGCAATGAAAAAACATGGGCACGTACATCATGGACCTTCATATCCTAGAAGTGTGACACTTGTTGTGCGAGCTAACAAACATTCAAGCATTGGGTCTATAAAACATTGTATTTTGAAGCCAATTTAGACATAGATTAATTACTGGTTCAAGGATCTTCATATTCATACCTTCCAGCAATTGTTTGATCCATGCAATATTGGAGTAATTTGCAGCAGTAGCCACATACTTTGCTTCTACAATAGACTGAGAGATGCATCCTTGCTTCTTGCTGATCCATGTGACAAGCCTGTCACCCATGAAGAATGCTCCTCTAGTTGTGCTCTTTCGGTCATCAATGTTTCCAACCCAACTAGCATCTGTATAGACTTGTAGCTCAATTTTTCCTTCTCTTTTGTACCATAAGCCATAGTCCCTAGTGTTTTTCAGATATCTCAGAATTCTCTTGTCAACAGTACTATTCCAACTGCATGTGCTATATCTATTCTAGTGTGAACAACATACATCAGTTTTCCAATCATTGATCTATATAATGTCTGATTTACCTCATTGGATTTTTCTTCTTTTGTCAGCTTACACCCGGTAGCCATAGGTGTTCCAATTGGTTTGGAATCTTCCATCTTGAATATCTTTAGCACTTCCTTGATGTATTTGGACTGAGTGATATATATGCCTGCATCTTGTTGAAGAATTTGTAGACCAGGAAATAATTTGATCTCTCCAAACATAGACATTTCAAATTCCTTTCTCATTTCATTAGCAAATGATTTTCATAACAATTCATTTCCCCCAAAAATGATATCATTAACAAAAATTTTAGCAATTAGAATATTACCATCGGTATCTTCTTTTAAGTACAAATTTCTAGTTTCACTTGTTCTAACAAATTTTATGCTAATGAGATATGAGTGAAGTATTTCATACTAGGCTATCGGTGCTTGTTTCAATCCATAAAAGGCCTTATGTAGTCTACATACCATGTTTTTCTTGTCTGGATCAACAAACCCTTCTATTTGTTAAAAGTATACCTTGTCTTCTAGTATTCCATTTAGGAATGCATATTTGACATCCATCTAGTATACCTTGAATCCTTTAAATGTAGCATAAGAAAGTAAGATTCTAACTCCTTATAGTCTAGCAATGGGTGCAAAGGTTTCTCCATAATCAATACCTTCTTCTTGTGCATATCCCTTGCATACTAATCTTTCTTTGTTTGTAGTGACTTCTCCATTCTCATTCATCTTGTTTCTGAATGTTCATTTGTTACCGATGACATTCTTGTCATCTGGTCTTGGTACTAGTGTACATGTATTATTCTTCTCAATCTGTTCTATTTCTTCATTCATAGCATTGACCCATTCTTCATTCTCAAGTGCATTGTTAATAGATTTAGGCTCAAAATCACAAAGTAAACATCTAGTGTTTAGTGACTTACTTCTTGTTCTTGTTCCAACATTTTTGTCTCCTATGATTTGATTCTATGGATGATGTCTTCTGAGATGCTTGGAAAGTTTTGGTTCAGCTCTATGTTCATCATTTTGATCATCTTCTTGACCTTCATTCTCATCTCCATTGTTCAGAACATCATCTTGAGGATTTTCCTGATTTTCGGTAATTGTAGCCTGATGCTCGGGAGCAACACACTGTTTCTCGAGTAGAGTGTCAAGTTCCGTATAAATAAACCTATTGTAGTACTTTGGTTCCTTTTTACTTTCCTTATCATTCTTTTATGAAAATTCATCTATTTTTACATTTGCACTTTAAATGATTTTGTTAGATGACTTGTTAAGACATTTATAAGCCTTGCTTTTGGTTGAATACCCTAGAAAGATACCTTCATCACTTTTGGAGTCAAGGTTTACATTTCTATCATCCTTCAATATATAAAATTAACTACCAAAGATTCTGAAGTAACTTCCATTGGGTGTATGACCATACCAAAGCTCATAGGGTGTCTTTTTTGTGTCATTCTTCAATTGTACTCTATTTAGTGTGTAGACAACAGTACTAATAATCTCCCTCAAGAAAGTTTGAGTGATGCTTTTGTTAATCCCTAAGTTTTGTTGATGATTAGTGACCTACACTTAGTCATTTACTCGGGTAGTTTTAGTTGGTTATCACTATGGCCGAGCTTAACATTCAAGGCCGAGCAACATTGTCGAGCAAGTTTTAGGTTGCCGAGTTACATCATGCCTTGCCGAGTTGAATATTAAGTGTCGAGCGACAAAGATGTTAAGTGTCAAGCAGAACAATTTTTTCATACATGTCAGGATTGATTCAAACTTTGATGTAAATGGTTTAGGCTGAATTGTATGAGATTTGGGCCAAAATTTGTACGCATTTAATATTTGTCTACTAAGTTAATTACACATTTAATTATTTTATACTATGCATGACATGGAGCCAATCAAGAAATTAAAATGCATTGGAGGCATAAACAATAGATCTTGATCATTGATCTAGATCTTGCTGCCAGATCCAGAAAGACATATAAGATTGCTTCTAACCCTAGAAAACAAGTGTGAGCAAGAGATATAGAGAGAAGGGTTGTTGTACATGAGAGATGAATAGTAAGTTATTTTGAGAAGAAGCCTAGATCAAGTAGAATGATAGAGCAGTGAAAAGTAGAGTAAAGGCATATCAGATTGAGAGATCACAAAAGGTATCGGAAAGAGCATATCCATCATCAGCATCTGAGTGCATAATGAAGGATCATTACTTGAAACATTCTAACAGGTGTATCAGGTGAAATCTCTTAATAGAGTGGTTCTAGCAGACCATTTTAAATCTCTTAGCTGAGTGCTTACTTTACTGTAAGTTGAAATCCTTTAACAAGGTAGATTGTAATGATCTTTAGTTCTTAATAGAACAAACCTTTAACTAGGTAGATTGCATGTTGCAATCAAACTCTTGTAGCCCTAATAGGCACACTTTATTGCTACAGTAGTGAATATTTTGTGGGTGTCATCCCCACCCCAATTTTACCTATTTGGGTTTATGGGTTACCAAAATTCTATGTTATGATTTATACATTTCATGTTATTGATGCTATCTGATGTTAGGTTAAATTCATATATGTATGAATGTGGATCAATTTGTTTCAAGTGGTTAAGTTTTAAGATCTAATTCACCCCCCTCTTAGTATCTTGCTTTCCCCATTATTGTACTTCCAATAATTGGTATCAGAGATAAGTTCACCTACAAAAGCTTTTAATCATCTTGTGAGTACAGATCTTGAGATGGAGGTTTATAAGTTGGGTAAAGTCATTCAGAATCATAAGATCAAGATCCAGCTAGCATTACATTAGCTTGAGATAGAAAGACAGGAATTGAAGAAATCATTGATAGCTAGGAAAGATTTGGCTGAACAAATGAATGATACTCATTACCAGGAAGATGACACTGCAAATCTATTTTAGAATGGAGATTCTATTGAGAGTGATGTAGCAATTGCAGATTTACTGGAAAAGAACAATGCACTATGTGAAGAATTCAAAAACTTGAAAAGAGAACAAGAAATGCAGATAGTAAGACTATGTGAAGTAGTGGAAAAAAGAAGAAAGCTGAAGATGACAAAGCTATGGCAGAAGAAAATAAAAGAGTGATAACTGTCAGACTTGATGAAAGGATACATGATGTGCAAATGATGACAATCAATCAGGTTGACATGGAAAATTAACTACTACTTGCGAATCAGGAGTTTAAAAAGATAGATATGGAAATGATAAATCTGAGATCTGAGAACAATCAATTGAAAGATGATTTGAGATTTGAGAAGGAACTAAATGAAAGGTTAAATAAACCTAATGAAGCTTTAACTCATTTTTAGAATCTGATGGAAGCATCAAGGAGGTCAAAGGATTCTTATGGATTAGGTCACACTGAACCAAAGACATCTGCTAAGAAAGGAGAATCATCTAAGAATGGTGAAAGGAGGAATGCAAAGACGAAGCACAACGAGCCTATTTTCCACCACTATGGAAAACCAGGTCATATAGAAAACATTTACCAAAGCTAGAAAGGAAAGTCCAATCCTAAACCTAAGTTTAATGGTTACTATTTTAATTGAAAGAAATTTGGA
Organism: Thuja plicata; assembly: GCA_018584345.1. Taxonomy (NCBI): domain Eukaryota; kingdom Viridiplantae; phylum Streptophyta; class Pinopsida; order Cupressales; family Cupressaceae; genus Thuja; species Thuja plicata. Next base: position 1,432,918 of record MU226188.1, read on the forward strand.
CATAAAGCACATGAATGTTGGGCTGAAGCAGTTGAGGCACCTCCCAAACCAAGATTTAATGGTTATTCTTACAAGTGTCAGAAACATGGTCATAAAGCACAAGATTGTAGATCCAATGCTAAACAACAATGGACATCAAAGACACAAACAAAAGCATCTAAGAAAGGCAACACTTACAACTAGGATTATAATACAAGGCAGAGTTTTCATTACTATGAAGAATTTGGACATGCACCTGAAGATTGCTTAAAGACACATTTCAGAGGGAAATCTAAGAGTTGGATGAATGGAAGCTTAGTCTGTTTTATTTGTTTGAAGATAGGTCACACTAAGAGAGAGTGTAGGACAAGAGTTCCTGCTCCTACTATTGAAGAAATAAGAGCACAGTTGAACCAGACATGGTTAAGGAAAATAGAGCCGAGAAGCAATGAACCCACTGAAGTCGAGGTCACCCAATCCAATGGATCAGGTGATCACACCACCTCTAACTGAGAAATAAAGGTATGTAAGGAACTGCATTTAAATTTCAAATCTTACATCAGTTCCTAATATGTAAATGTGCCAAAGTCCATATCTGCATATTGTAAGATGCACCAGGACATGTTTGTGACAAGTGTCAAGAAGAGTTATCTGCACTATAGGTGCTAAGCTGGTTGGCCAAGTAAGTTGTGTGATGGCCAAGTATGGTAAGCCGAGTGGTATGCAAGTTGTGTTAGTCAGCCAATGACAGATGGCTTGCACTAACCTAACGGGTAGAATATTTATTGCTTACCTATCTTGATCTTTCGAGTCTATATAAGGACAAACAGTCTATTTTTCATTTTACCTTGTGATTTTCAGCATTCACAGAGTGATTGAAGAAGTTGTAGAATTGATCTTAGTAAATTTTGTTTCGATAATTTTGACAGCGTGCCGTCAGCAACCCTAAGTTGAATAGTGTGAAGTGTTACTTGCTGAGGTACCCTGTTCTTCATTCTCGAACCCTAATTTCAGAGATTATGGTTGTAAGTTATTCTGCACCAGTTAAAGGAATGAAGGAGGATCTGAATCAAATTAAGTTAGTAAGGAGTGATGCATGTGCACCACCTAACTTTTGATTTGTTCCCGAAAGCTCAATTCTAAGTGATCTAAATGGAGTCCTCTCATCAATCCCACCAAAGGTACTTATGATCTAGGATGTTAGATCTTACTACATGGTTAAAATTGGCGAAGTGGGTGATAAAGAATTGAGAAAATCCTATGACAAGTTATTTGAAAATGGAATTCTAAAAGATGAATTCAAGCATTTAGCCGACAAAGGGTTAACTCATGCCCTAGATTTTCTGCCAGAATTCAAGGATGAATGGATTAAGGTTGTCCTAAGCTGAGTTCATAATATGCATATGTGGCTAGACAATGGAACAGTAAGGATCAAAAAAGATATTATTCATTGAGTTACTAGATATCCTATTATCAGTGGTAAACAAACAATGAGAGATCAAAAGAAAAAAGAGATAGCAGCTAACACTGGGGCTGTCTGGAACAACAAAGGTATGACTATCTCTACAATTGAATATTTAGAGCTTGACTTTGGAGTGAGAGTGATTGCACACAAGTTCTATCAGTTGAGCCGACTGGATAGTGTTCCCTGCATAGCCGTGGACCAGGCATGGAAGATAGTGAAGAAGAATCACACCTACAACCTTGCCAAGCTACAATTGACACAACTAGCCAAGAACTTACTATCAATCAGAAAAGATAAAAATCTCATCATGTAAGTTTGGCTCTTTGCTAATGTGTATATTCTTCTATGTACAGAAGTCATTTCCTACACTAGGAAATATTGTTTGGAAGAAGGACAAACCTATTACTATATAGATTAGTGAATGTATTAAGCAATTAGGCAACAATTTCAATAGTATTATGGGAAACTATTTTGTGGAATTCAAAAAGAGAATGAGGTTGATGACCAAAATTCCTAATTCACTTGTGAAAAGAACTATGAAGATATATGTTTCTTAGGTGATATAGATTACACTTACATTCAGGCTATGACACCTAGGGTATCATGGCTGGAGCCATTTCCCTATGAATTTAACATTGATGAAATATCAGTAGCTATCACAACACTCCTAGCAGAGGAGATTGATACAAAAGAAAAAATATTCAAAAATTATGATGAAGCTAAGGCAAATATATCCATGAATCTTAAGGAAGGAACCATGGAGAGAAAGAGGAAAAATATTGTGAAAAATCTGAAAAAGATGGTTGGCTTGCTGAGTGATGAGGAGCTAGAGGATGCACCTCTAGACATATCTACTAGACAAGGAGAAGATGCATCTGAAGAAGAAGAAGTAGAAGACATTGAATCTGAAGAAGAGATTACTGTCAAAGCAAAAGGAAAGAGACTAGTAGTAGCCAAGGTAACCAAGCTGAGTAAAGAAAAACCTAGAGTTACCCCTCGCATTGCAAATCATCCAAGGACAAGGGCATCTGCTGCCACATCACCAGTAGAGAAAAAAAAGTTTATGTAAAGAAGATTGGAGAAAGTAGTTCTGGATCGAAGACAAAATTTGCAACAAAGGATGTGTCGAGCCTATAAGTTATAAGACCAAGAAAGAAACTACATTTGGATCCAAAAAGTGATGAAGACAAGACAGAAACTAATGAACCCAGAAACATACCAACAAGACCATTCAAGAGACCTACTGATATTAATGAGGTAAGTGAAAACTTGAGAAATTCTGCAGGGTTATCTGGTTTTAAGTTTATCAAGTATGAAAAACTAAAGGTAGAAGATAAGCATAAAGTTCAGGAATCTCTTCTAGACAGATGTGTAATTTCAAGTTAACTCCTATAGAGATAGGAAACAATGTGTCGAGTGAGTTATATGATTTTCTATCTGGAAAATGGGAATTTGCACTCACAACTAAAAGATAGATAAGGGAAGGCACATTAGCTCAAGTCATTCTTGAGCTAACCAAGAAACAAAGAGAAAAATTTGTTGAAGAGTATAAGCATAAATTCATACCTAAACAAAGAAGTTATGCTATTGTGGAAAATGATATTGAAGGTATAGTACAACAGAGTACTAGGATTTGGAAGGAAATCTTTGGATTGATTCCTCCAAAAGAGAAAAAGACTGATGAAGGAACATCTGAGCCAAAGGCTAAAGAAGTTGAAACCACCCCTATACCACAAAAATCAATAGTTCAAATTTCTACTGAGTCTGACAAGACTGGAGTAGAAGCACAAGAACAAACAGAGATAGTTAACACTGTTGATCTAACAATTGATAGTCCAATTGATGTGACAATTGATGACTCTAGAAATTTGGATGTCGAGGGTCAGGATGAGCTGAGGGACTCAACTATAGAATCACCTATTATGGTAACTGAGGCTGAAGGAGAAAAGAATACAAAGGAAGATGAAGAGAGAACTCAAAAGGAACCTGAGGATAAAGATACTAAAGAGAAGAAAAAAAGGAGGAAACAAATGAACAAGAGGTAATTACACAACATTCACCTATTTTATAGGTTTTGAAATTAGTTCTAGATAGTAGTGAGGAGATAAGGGACACTAACAATGAGCCTAAAGAACAAGAGGTAGTGCAAGTGTTGGTTGATCTACCACACTCTACATCATCAACTCCCACAAGAATTAAAATAGGAGGCATGCCTAATCAGTAGAAAATTTTGACTGAACTGAAAGATGCAATGGTGACTACTATTGAAACTGGAAAATGTATTGTAGAAACAAAGCCGAGTAGTAGTTCACCTGAATTTAAGAGGAGGAAAGTTATGAGGAAGAAGTCTCCGATTCTTGATGTCACATTAGATGAAGTAATTGTGATTCCACCCTGGGATCCCAATGTTTTGTCTTATGAACAGATTGAGACTCTTCAAGAACTACTTAAGAGGAAGAAAAGATAGGAGGAACTGAAAATGGAGCAGAAGCAAAAGCAAGTGTTACATGACATCAAAGACATATTTGTAAAAGCTTTTGACATGGAAGATGAAAACCCTCAAGTTCCTATTCTTGAACAGTTAGTTCATATTGTGCAAAAGGTAAGTGATGACAATATTGAAGCCAATGAAAATATGTTGCAATGGTCTGAGAGGAAATTCGAGAATAAAGTACTAGCAAAAATATCAGGAGAGATTGCGGTAAAACAGGTTGAACTTTCTTCTCTTGTAGGAATTTTGGAGGAAGTTGCAAAAAATGTTTATTCTTTGTATAAGAGGTTATCTGGTGTTGAATTCTTCACAAAGGATAATCTATAGGCTTTAGAGAAATTGCAACTAGACTTAAAGTCAACTAGAAGTTCACTGAGTATGGATTCTAGCACTAGCTCCTTACATTTTAACAGATTGACTTATGCACAAAGGAGGATAGCTAAGATCATGGCTGAAGATGGTCAGATTAGGACCAAATTGATTACTATTTATACAAGTATGATACCTCATCTAGAGGTCATTCAGAAATAAATTTCATCTGCAAATGAATTGGTTAAGAGAGATTCTCATCTCTCCACTGCAGAAAGTTTAGTAAGTCTAGCTGCCGAGCTAGAAGTGAAAATAGAGGTTATGAAGTTTGTCAAGGATAGTTGGGAATCTCCATTTGCATCCACCTCACAACTTCATAAATATTTTTTGGACAAGTATAACTTGACCCCACCTACAATCAGTGACAAAAACAAGGGGGAATCTGACAGGATTGACAAGGATATAACATAAGGAGATCAGTACAGGTATAAATGTAAATATTTTTTGATGACATGTATATTATGTAAATTTTTGTATGTAGTATGATGTACATTCCTAGGGGGAGTACAGTATGTACTTAGGCAATATTTTGGATGGAACGAATAGAAATGATAAGTGTGTTTTTGCCACTAATATCAAAGGGGGAGATTGTTAATCCCTAAGTTTTGTTGATGATTAGTGACCTACACTTAGTCATTTACTCGGGCAGTTTTAGTTGGTTATCACTGTGGCTGAGCTAAACATTCAAGGCTGAGCAACATTGCCGAGCAAGTTTTAGGTTTCTGAGTTACATCATGCCGAGCCGAGTAGAATATTAAGTGCCAACCGACAGAGATGTTAAGTGGTGAGAAGACTAGCTTTTGCATACATGTCAGGATTGATTCAAACTTTGATGTAAATAGTTTAGGCCAACTTGTATGAGATTTGGGCCGACATTTGTATGCATTTAATATTTTTCTACTAAGTTAATTACACATTTAATTATTTTATACTATGCATGGCATGGAGCCAATTAGGAAATCAGAATGCATTGGAGGCATAAACAATAGATCTTGATCGTTGATCTAGTTCTCACTGCCAGATTTGAAAAGACATATAAGATTGCTTCTAACCCTAGAAATCAAGTGTGAGCAAGAGATATATAGAGAAGGGTTGTTGTTCACGAGAGATGAATAGTAAGTAATTTTGAGAAGAAGCCTAGATCAAGCAAAATGACATAGCAGTGAAAAGAAGAGTAAAGACATATCAGATTGAGAGATTATAGAAGGTATTGGAAAGAGAAAATCTATCATCAACATCTAAGTGTATAACGAAGGATCACTACTTGAAACATTCTAACAGGTGTATCAGGTGAAATCTCTTAACAGAGTGGTTCTAGCATACCATTTTAAATCTCTTAGCTGAGTGCTTACTTTACTATAAGTTGAAATCCTTTAACAAGGTAGATTGTAATGATCTTTAGTTCTTAACAGAACAGATCTTTAACTAGGTAGATTGCATGTTGCAATCAAACTCTTGTAGCCCTAACATGCACACTTTATTGCTGCAGTAGTGAATATTTTGTGGGTGTCATCCCCACCCCATTTTTAACTATTTGGGTTTCAGGGTTACCAAAATCCTGTGTTATGAGTTATACATTTCATGTTATTGATGCTATCTGATGTTAGGTTAAATTCATATATGTATGAATGTGGATCAATTCGTTTTAAGTGGTTAAGTTTTAAGATTTGATTCACCCCCCCTCTCAGTATCTTGCTTTCCCCATTATTATACTTCCAACATCTTTTCTCAATCATCAATGTTTTTGCATAGTCAACAATCGATCTATTTCTCCTTTCAGCAATTCCATTTTGATGTGGTGTTCTTAGTGTAGAAACCTATCTTTTAATTCCATGCTCATTGCAATAGTCAGTGAATTCTTCTAAAGTAAATTCCCCTCCTCTATCTGATCTTAAGCATTTCAATTTCTTTTCACTTTGTTTTTCTACCATATATTTATACCATTTAAACATCTTAAATGCTTCTGATTTATCTTTTAAGAACATGACTGTCATCATTCTAGAATAATCATCAACAAAGAGAATAAAACACCTATCTTAATAGTATCTCTTTGTCCTCATGGGTCCACATAGTTTTGTATGGACTAATTCTATAATTGCATTGGATGTATGGGTTTTACTCTTGAAAATAGACTTTGTCATCTTACCTTTTTGACAATTCTTGCACATGATATGCTTAGGCTTAGTCATGCTCAACAAGCCTCTGACATTCCTCTTGTTGCTCATCTTTATCATGTTGTCAAATTTCACATGACACAATCTTTTGTGCCACAACCATATGTCTTCATTTCTAGCCATTAAACAAGTGTTGTTAGTGACGTCAAGATAGAAAAGGTTACCATTTGTCTGCTCACTGGTACCAATCAACCTTCTTGATTCATTGTAGATCTTTGCCTTCTTCTTTTCAAATGCTACTCTGTGACCTGAATTGTCCAGCCATGAAACACTTAACAAATTATAATTCAGTCCTTTTACCCAGTAGGCATTTTCACATTTTATTAGGTTATTCAACATTATGTTTTCTTTACCTTTAACTAGTCAAGGTCTTTCATTTCCCATTCTCACTTAACCACCATTGTAGTATTAAAAATTCTCAAAATTTTGTTTATCACTAGTTATATGGTAAGTGCAACCACTATCTATGATCTAGACATCATTTTTACTAACTTTAGATATGAGTGCAGTTTCTACATACCTTTCTTCATCTTCATCTAAATCATCCTTCATGGCTACAAATACCATCTTGATGTCTTCTTCTGATTCGGTGTCAGTCTCATTAGCTCTATTCTCACCTTGGTAAAAATATTTCTTCCTTTTGTCCTTGTAGTCTCTAGTATCTCTCTTGTCAGATTGTCAATTGCTTCGGTAATCAAGCTATTATCACCTAATTCAAACTTCTTCTCATATGATCTATAATTTCCTCTATCTTCTTTTCTTTGGTTTGGACATCTTGTAGCAAAGTGTCCAACCTCTTTACAATTGAATCATACAAGTGGTAATTTACCTTTGTAGCTACCTTTGCCTCTCTGCAATCTTCTAGCCATAAGTGCTTCAATCTCATCAAGTCCTTGATCCTCATTATCACTGTCACTATCATTTCTAACAACATGTGTATGACTTGAGTTACTTATCTTTAGAGAATATTTGAATGCAGATTCTATAGATGGTAAGATACTATTGTCAAATTTATTCATCTCAAATGAAATTAGTCTACCAGTAAGACTATCTAGAGTAACTGTATTGTTTGCAACTACTCTCATTTATTGAATAGCAGAAACTCTAATAGCATAAAAAGGTAGTAAGGTTCTTAAAATTTTTCTTACCACTGTCTCCTCTTCAAGCACACCTCCAACTCCTTGGATAGAATTTACTACTTCTTTGATTCTGTAGCTATACTGAGTGACATTTTCTCCTTCTTTCATCCTTAGGTCATCAAACCTCCCTCTTAGGGTTTCTACCTTTGCTCTTAGTACAATGGCATCTCCTCCATGTAATAGCTTCAACGTATCCCACATTTTCTTTGTAGAGGTGTAGGTTTTGACATCTTCAAACTCAGCATCAGAAAGTGATGATGCAAGTTCTATCATCATGCAGTTATGCTCATCCTTTACTCTTAATTTCTCAAGAGTGTGAGGTCCTATCGGCAACAAATATTAAGTATCTATGTATTGAACAATATCATTTCCAATACCTGATAAGTAGAGTCTTATTCTACTTTTCCATGATGCAAATTTGTCTTTATTCAACTTGGGCACATCTCATGTGTTCATCTTGTGATCTTTTGATTGAGCTGTTAAACTCCCTTTCTAAGCACACAAGTTCTTATACCAATTGTTGGTAATAACTGAGGGGGGGGGGGTGAGTCAGTGGCCTAAAAATATTCCAATAATCAACCCAAAAAATTAGTACCACAATATTAAGCCTCTAGTTATCTTCAGTCCTATAAGATGAATGCCCCCAAATATTATTACCAAAATACTACTGCTCAAAATGCTTTGTAAAACCTTCTACTGTATGTTTACCAAATAGTAGTCTATTAATTTACCAAAAGACAATAAATTATCTAGAGTATACCGATCAATCTAGTTAAGTTATGTGTGATGAAAAATACTAAAGTAATGACTCATAAACACATTGATACATAGATTTTTAACGTTGAAACCCTGTTAAGGAAAAAACCACTTGGGACTGGTAACCCAAAATTTTCACTCTTCTAAAGTGAGCTCAATGAAGAGCCAACCTTGTTAAAGGTTACAAAAACACTATTGGGTGTGACCTTGTTAGAGGATTTCAAAGTTTAGTCTATCACTTGATATCAGGCATCTATATGCTACCTTCCTTCATCAAACACTCACTTGGCCTATCAATAGGTATCTGGCATCTCATGCTATCTTCATGATCAAAATTTTTGATACTCCTTTGGGATGTATCTCAATATAGAAAGGATCTTTAAATCCTGCTTGGTTAAGAGAATTTTTGAATCAATGGTTAAATGGAAACAATATGATCAGTTCACATATACAACTTATACTTGCAGATTTTTAAATCTATTGTAATCTCATAAAACTATTTTCATCAATATATCTCAGTTTATACCTTTGCTCCACTTTGATTCTACTTGGTGATGTTGTTCTTTGTTGCTCGGTGTCCACATAAAACTTTATCTCTTTCCTTAGCTTGATTGATCAGGATTGTATGAAGTTTCTCTTCATCTGTTTCTGTTCAACATCCTCTTTTCATTCATTCACCCACCATAATTTGTAATGAATTGAGTTTTCTCTTTATACACATGATATCACCATTGTTAGGTTCTTGATTTTCCTAATCTTGGTGTGATCCACAATTCTCGCTAATTAGATTTAAAGAAAAACTCATGTTTTATCTCACAAAGATCTTCTTTCCAACTAGACAAAACAACTTTAAATCCTTTACTTATCTCTGGCTTTATCTTTTCAATGAAAACAAAGATAACTACCAGTTAATGCCATTTTTAGCTCTTCGAGCTAGATATTTTTTCATTTCTAAACTCAAGTTTATTTCAGTGTTTAAATCTTTGATAGCTTCAGTCAACACTCTAGTTCTCCTTAGGCTTCTTCGTCGGTTTACACTATATCTCTAGCCATCAGTTATTCTTATGATTCTACTCGTCAGTAATGCTCATCGGTGGTCTTGCTTGGGCATCACTGTGACTTGACTTTTGGTGATCTTTGTCCATCGGTGTTCCACTGACTGTCAGTGTTTGAAGTCATATTGTGAATGCTTATCTTTTATGCATTACTGAAAGCATAATATTTTTCTCTTTGATTCTCTAAAGTCTTTGACACTTTGATTATAACTGATTAGATTATATCAAGTTGACATCAATGCCAATACAATCCATTAACTAATTTAATGTCTTGCATTATCCTTCTGCATTTCGGTGATCTACTTAACATATTCAAACATTCAATTAGTTACATGTCATCAATCTCTCCCTTTGGCATTGATGGAAACATACTACATTATCACACTATACTATCACTAATACAATATGAAATATACAGTTTCATCAAGCTTTCCTATTGTAACTTATTACAAATGTCTGGCTCTTGGTAAGCTCAAACTAGCTTAGGTTTGTTTCATGCAAAATGGTTGTCTTCAGTATTAAATCCCTTCTCTGGATGGATGTATCATTTGATATCTCTGTTCTGATATGTGCTCTGCCTTGACTGTTCCTCTTCTTGATAATCTCTTTTTCTTTTGATAGCAATCTTTCTCTTTGTCTGAACTCTCTCACTTTGTTACTTCTCTCCCTTAGATGGATATTTCATATGTAATCAATTTCTCTCCCTTAGAATATTGATTAAATCTTTCTTTCTGATTTTTAGGAACTTTTACCTTCATGGATAATGATATAATCTCTCCCTTTATCATATCTCTCCCTTATGATGATGAGATCATCTCTCCCTTTATGACCATTTCTCTATTTATCTGATAATGGAATCATCTCTCCCTTTGACAAAAATGCTAAAAAAAAAGTTATCTATATCATGTTCCATCCCTTTACATAATATATTCCTTGAATTTCCCTATCCACCAGAAATACAATGTCTCAAGTTTTTTGTGTAGATTTGTACCTTGCTATGTACAGATGTATCTGTTGTTGTTCATCACAGTGTTTGCATCAACATGACTGATCTTTAGATTTGGTATAGGTTGATGCAACCTCCTAGTCAGCTTATTGACCGATAGACAAGGGTTGGACCCCTAGTCGCTGTCTCAGGTACTCAAATGTATCCTTCGGTAATGGCTTGGTGAATATATCAGCTAATTTTTCCTTTGATTGAACATATTCCAGTGTCACTTCCTTTGCTTGCACTTGTTCTCTTAGATAGTGAAACCTAATAGCAATATGCTTAGTCTTAACATGCATGACTAGATTCTTAGATATGTTAATTGCACTAGTATTAACACAATAGATAATTACTGGTTCAAGGATCATCATATTCATACCTTCCAGCAATTTTTTGATCCATGCAATATTGGATAAATTTACAGCATCAGCCATATACTCTACTTCTACTGTAGACTAAGAGATGCATCCTTGCTTCTTGCTAATCCATGTGACAAGTCTGTCACCCATGAATAATGCTCCTCCAGTTGTGCTCTTTTGGTCATCAATGTTTCTATCCCAATCAACATCTGTATAGAATTGTAGCTCAAATTTTCCTTCTCTTTTGTACCATAAGCCATAGTCGTCGGTGTTTTTCATATATCTTAGAAATCTCTTGACAACAGTCATATGTGATTCTTTTGGATCAGCAAAGAATATTGCAACTATTCCAATTGCATGTGCTATATCTGGTCTGGTGTGAACAACATACATCAGTTTTCCAATCATTGAACTATATAAGGTCTGATTTACCTCATTGGATTTTTCTCCTTTTGTCAGCTTACACCTAGTAGCCATAGGTGTTCCAACTGGTTTGGAATCTTCCATCTTGAATATCTTCACCACTTCCTTGATGTATTTGGACTGAGTGATATCTATGCCTACATCTTGTTGAAGAATTTGTAGACCAAGAAAGAATTTGATCTCTCCAAACATAGACATTTCAAATTCCTTGCTCATTTCATTAGCAAAGGATTTGCATAACAATTCATTTCCCCCAAAAATGATATC
>MU226188.1:1444432-1456240 GCA_018584345.1 Thuja plicata
CCCAAAAATGATATCATCAACAAAAATTTTAGCAATCAGAATATTACCATCGGTATCTTCTTTTAAGTATAGATTGCTATTTTCACTTGTTCTAACAAATTTTATGCTAATGAGATATGAGTGAAGTATTTCATACCAGGCTCTTGGTGCTTTTTTCAATCCATACAAGGCCTTATGTAGTCTACATACCATGTTTTTCTTGTCTGGATCAAAAAACCCTTCTGGTTGTTTAATGTATACTTCTTCTTCCACTATTCCATTTACGAATGCATATTTGACATCCATGTGGTATACTTTGAATCCTTTAAATGCAACATAAGAAAGTAAGATTCTAACTCCTTCTACTCTAGCAACGGGTGCAAATGTTTCTCCATAATCAATACCTTCTTCTTGTGCATATCCCTTACATACTAATCTTGCTTTGTTTCTAGTGACTTCTCCATTCTCATTCAGCTTGTTTCTGAATATCCATTTGGTACTGATGACATTCTTTTCATATGGTCTCAGTACTAGTGTTCATGTATTGTTCTTATCAATCTATTCTATTTCTTCATCCATAGCACTGGCCCATTCTTCATTCTCAAGTGCATTGTTAATAGATTTAGGCTAAAAATCACAAAGTAAACATCTAGTGTTTAGTGACTTACTTATTGTTCTTGTCCTAGCCTTTTTGTCTCCTATGATTTGATTCTATGGATGATGTCTTGTGACATACTTGGCAAGTTTTGGTTCAACTCTATGTTCATCATTTTGATCATCTACTTGACCTTTGTTCTCATCTCCATTGTTCAGAACATCATCTTGATGATTTTCCTAATTTTTGGTAATTGCAACCTGGTGCTCGGGTGCAATGTTCTGATGCTCAAGAGTGACACACTGTTTCTTAGGTAGAGTGTCAGGTTCTATATAAATAAACCTATTTTAGTCCTCTGGTTTCTTTTTCTTTCCTTATCATTCTTTTCTACAAATTCATCTATTTTCACATTTGCACTTTCAATGATTTTGTTAGATGACTTGTTAAGACATTTATAAGCCTTGATTTTGGTTGAATACCATAGAAATATACCTTCATAACTTTTGGAGTCAAGGTTTCCATTTCTATCATCCTTCAATATATAATATTGACTACCAAAGATTTTGAAGTAACTTACATTGGGTGTATGACCATACCAAAGCTCATAGGGTGTCTTTTTTGTATCATTCTTCAATTGTACTTTATTTAGTGTGTAGACAATAGTACTGACAGCTTCCCTCCATAAATTTTGAGTGATGCTTTTCTCAATCATCAATGTTTTTGCATAGTCAACAATTGATATGTTTCTCCTTTCAACAATTACATTTTGATGTGGTGTTCTCAGTGTAGAAACCTATCTTTTAATTCCAAGCTCATTGCAATAGTCAGTGAATTATTCTAAATTAAATTCCCCTTTTCTATCTGACCTTAAGCATTTCAATTTATTTTCACTTTGTTTTTATACCATATATTTATACCATTTAAACATCTTAAATGATTTTGATTTATCTTTTAATAACATGACTATCATCATTCTAGAATAATCATCAATAAAGAGAATAAAATACCTATCTCCATAGTATCTCTTTGTCCTCATGGGTCCACATAGATTTGTATGGAATAATTCTAGAATTGCATTGGATGTATGGGTTTTACTCTTGAAACTAGACTTTGTCATCTTACCTTTTTGACAATTCTTGCACATGATATGCTCGGGCTTAGTCATGCTCGGTAAGCCTCTGAAATTCCTCTTGTTTCTTATCTTTATCATGTTGTCAAAGTTCACATGACACAGTCTTTTGTGCCACAACCATATGTCTTCGTTTCTAGCCATTAAACAAGTGGTGTTAGTGTCATCAAGATAGAAAAGGTTACCTTTTGTCTACTCAGCGGTACCAATCAACCTTCCTGATTCATTGTATATCTTTGCCTTCTTATTTTCAGATGCTACTCTGTTACCTAAATTGTTCATATGTGAAACACTTAACAAATTATAATTCAATCCTTTTACCTAGTAGGCATTTTCACATTCTATCAGGTTATTCAACATTATGGTTCCTTTACCTTCAGTTAGACAAGGTGTATCATTTCCCATTCTCACTTAACCACCATTATAGTATTCAAAAGTCTCAAAATTATTTTTATTACCGGTCATATGATGAGTGCAACCACTATCTATGATATAGACATCATTTTTACTAACTTTAGATATGAGTGCAGCTTCTACATACCTTTCTTCATCTTCATCTAAATCATCCTTCATGGCTACAAATACCATCTCAATGCCTTCTTCTGATTTAGTGTTAGTGTCATTAGCTCTGTTATCAGCTAGGTAACAAAATTTCTTCCCTTTATCCTTGCAGTCTCTGGTATCTCTCTTGCCAAATTTTTAGTTTCTTCGATAATCTCTATTATCACCTTTATCGAAATTCTTCTCATATGATCTTTCATTTCCTCTGTCATCTTTTCTTTGGTTTGGACATCTTGCAGCAAAGTGTCCAACCTCTTTACAATTGAAACATATAAGTGGTAATTTACCTTTGTATCTACCTTTGCCTCTCTACAATCTTCTGGCCATAAGTGCTTCAATCTCATCAAGTCCCTGATCCTAATTATCACTGTCACTATCATTTCTAACAACATGTGTATGACTTGAGTTAGTTATCCTTAGAGACTATTTGAATGCAAATTCTATAGATGGTAAGACACTATTGTCAAAGTTATTCATCTCAAATGAAATTAGTCTACCAATCAGACTATCTAGAGTAACTATGTTGTTTGCAACTGCTCTCATTTCTTGAATAGTAGAAACTCTAATAGCATAAACATGCAGTAAGGTTATTAAAATTTCACTTACCACCGTCTCCTATCCAAGTACACCTCCAACTCCTCAGATAGCATTTACTACCTCTTTGATTTTGCAGCTATACTGAGTGATGTTTTCTCCTTCTTTCATCCTTAGGTCATCAAACCTCCATCTTAGGACTTCTGCCTTTTCTCTTAGTACATTGGCATCTCCTCCATGTACTAGCTTCAACTTATCCCACATTTTCTTTGTAGAGGTGTAGCTTTTGACATCTTCAAACTCAACATCAAAAAGTGGCGATGCAAGTTCTATCATCATGCAGTTATGCTCATGCTTTACTCTTAATTACTCAAGAGTGTAAGGTCCTCTCAGAAACACATATTCAGTATCTAAGTATTAAACAATATCATTTCCAATACCTGATAAGTGGAGTCTTATTCTACTTTTCCATGATGAAAAGTTGTCTTTATTCAACTTGGGCACATCTCGTTTGTTCATCTTGTGATGTTTTGCTTGAGCTGTTAAACTCTCTTTCTAAGCACACAAGCTCTGATACTGTTGATGGGACTTTGTGACTAGGTCTGCCAATAAATGTAAGTTGTCACCGGGTATCGAGGTACCAACCAAATTCACCTGCAAAGGTTGTACGGGGAAATGAGATTCCCTGGGCCTTCAAGCACATGAGCATTGGGTCTCAACAGTGCGGGAGCTTAGTTGGGAATGTGACTATTTTGTTCGGGGGGATAGCTGGTTATCTTGGCTTATCTTTTCTCTAGGGATTTAGGTAAGTGGGGCTTCCTGCAAACATTCATTAACTTAACAAAATAAACTTCAAAAGATCTTGCAGAGTTAGAAATATTCCATCTACCTATAGTTATGCTAAACATTCAAAACATCAACCATCCTCTAACAAGATAAACTAAATACTGAAGAAATACAAAACCATCAGTTCATATTTAACCAATGGTGGAGGAAAACAAGGTTGTTAATCTACTTAAAATATCAGAGCAAGGGACATAAAGAACATGCAACATAAAATACCATTAACTCAGAAATTAGAATGCTAACAACTTCATTGGTAGAATGCTTCCTTCTTCATTAACAAGTTTCCAGTAAGCACTGGTGCATACAACAATGGTGGCTCCAGGGGAGAATTTAACTACTAACAGCTTAGAAACTAAGGAGAATTCAGCTCTGCAACTAAGAACCAAGAAAAATAAAATGATATTAGCTATGGACTACAAAATCATCAATTTTTCCAACCATTGGAATGAGGTTGGACTTATTATTTATAAACAAGATTTGACCTAAAACTAACCTAACTTATTTTACACTTAACAATATAATATCATTTTTGGTGGCTGGTACTACCTATGCCATGCTACAAAAGACCTTGAGATGGAAAAGGTTTGACTTGTTAGAAGAATAAGAAAAGAAGAGAGGAGTGGAAGAATCGGCCTCAAGAAGGGAGCCGAGAGGAGAGAAGAAGAAATATGATCCCCCAGGGATTGAGGCTACATGCATCATAAATGGGAGAGTGACTCATTGTCTTCGAGGTGCCAGGTGTAACATTGAAGTGACGCCTTGGGAAGACCATCTGTCAGAACTCTCTTGTTGAGCCGATGCTCCTTGTTGTGGTTACCTATTTTCTGACACCTTTTATTGACTGCCTTGAAAGTGACCAGTCGGCTTTGGGAACTGGGACATGGGTCACTTTAAATAATTCAAAAATAACATTGGAGCTGGGACACTGGCATCTGGGAGCTCTCACCCCAAAGAATGAATGAATACAAAAATACATCTCCTAATGATCATCTCTGGAGCCCGGAGGGTTTTATTATTCCTTTGTATCATTGAAGGTCTACAGGAGCTGGGAGATTCTATCTTCATCTATGTCCTTAAGGCTAGCCTGGCAGTATTTGGCCACCTCCAATTTCTCATCCAAATCTTCGACATTTGCATTGAATTCCACCACCATCTTGGTCATGTCTTGACTTTGAAGCACCATGCGAGTGAGCCTTGCCATTTTTTCTCCATCCATTCCCTCTGGGGATCCATACCAAGACTCCATTAGCTCGTCAAACTTTCCTAGGACATATTCCTCTAAAGTGCATGTTTCAGTGCTGAAGGGATCAGCTCCAAAGACCTTGGAGATGAATGACTTATACAAATTGAAAGAATATTGAACTTCCTAGACTTTGTGGTGCATAGCCCCTACCAGTTGCTTGATTACCCCAAA
This sequence comes from Thuja plicata, assembly GCA_018584345.1. Classification (NCBI taxonomy): domain Eukaryota; kingdom Viridiplantae; phylum Streptophyta; class Pinopsida; order Cupressales; family Cupressaceae; genus Thuja; species Thuja plicata. The sequence continues at coordinate 1,449,491 of MU226188.1, forward strand.
TGTGAGGTCAAGTCTAGAGTGCTGGGTCCGGACAAAGTCAAAAGACTCATCTCCTAGAATTCTAGCCTCGGAGACAATTTCTTCTTCGATGCCGATGTGCTCTTCCATCTCGGCCTTCCATGCTTCATAGTTTTCAATGTCTCTCTCCCAGATGGAGATAGTAGTTTCATCCTGATGTAGAATATTGTTGGCCGCATACAAGTCTGGGAGTGAGGATATTAAGAAATGTCAGACGTTTCCCACCTGTTCTGTAACACACTCATCAACTGCCTGATATTTTCTTTTCATCACCCTTAATGAATCTATGGTGCTCTGAGGGAGTGGAGCGTCAGATGTGAAGGCACCCGGGGGAATGGCAGTAAGAGGTTGTGTGAGCTCCGTCAACAATCCCATGAGATTTGCATTCTTTTCTTTATTTTCCTTGAATTTTTGGGCCTCCTTTTTATAATGAGCCTCCACCGCCTTGGCCGCTTCTTTTAACAAGTCTAGTTCACCCTATTTTCCTCTCTTCCCCAGTGATATCTTAGTGATTCAGAACTCATCAGCCTTAGCCATTGCTTCATCTATATCTGGGGAAGGTATCACAATTACCACGACTATATCTTTGCCCAGCCCAGTCCAAAGAGTATGGACTGTCTGGGATTTCTTAGTCTTGGGAGGGTTCTGCATTTGCACCATCATCTCTTCCAAGGAGAGATGGGCCATAGGGGTCACCAGGGTTTTCCTCTTGTGAGACTCCACCAACCATTATGGTGGTAGGGGTGGCTTTGTAGTTTGAATTTGTTCCTGTGATTTCTCCCTGGGATCTTGTTGCGCCCCTTTGATGGTCTGAGCCATTTCTGACTCCTTCCCCATATCTTCGGGTTCACTAGAAAAACTTACCCTATTGGTGCTTGTCTCTCTTTCCCTAGTGGCTATATCCTTGACAATGTTAGGATCATCCTTTGTTTCCCCAGGGTTCTTCTCCTCATCCTATTTCTATTTTTCATCAGCCTCTATTGCTAAAATGCTCTCTTCAACTGGTGTATTTTATGGAGGTAGAGGAGGCATCGGGCCAAGATTCATCATTTGGGCTGCTGTAATAACCTCCCCAAATGTTACTTTTGAAGGTGGCATTTGGAGCACGACAGTTGGGGTCACGGTGCTCCTGTGGGTCCAGTTTCCCCAACCGATGCCGTTTGCTTGTCCTGTGTCTGCCTACCTTCCTTAGTCCATGTAACCTGTATCTCTGGGATTTTGGAGATATCCACCTATTCCTGTCCCTTTTCTTTTTCTTCCTGGGCCTCCTACTCTTGTGTAGGTTATTTCTCTAGGAGTTCGTCCTTTGCGACAATTTCTTCCACGGTCTTTATGGTATCCCCCTGCAAGTTCCCAAATTCATCAGTTTCAAATAAATCATCAAATTCATCATGGGGAGGGGCATTCTCCAGGATATCCTTAGGATCTTTGTTTGGCTCTGGAGAGTCAAAAGAAATAATTTGTACATCTTGGATGCTTGGCATCCCAAGTTCCAGCTATGCCCTTGGTTGAGAGTTAGTCTTATTTTTCTTTCTCCTGGTTACCAAAGGGGCCCCTGCATCCCTTATAGTTGCATGCTCTGCTTCTGCTCTGGTCCTTGTTGCTCAGACCATCAATGCTGCCAGTGAAGGGGAAGAGGGAGGATGAACGGGCCTGGTCATGAGTACTGGGATGGCAAACTGTGTGATTAGTTTACCTTTCATTTGCTGGGAGACCGCCAGCGTCTGTTGCATTTTTTCTTTTATGGGTGTCACAAATGGGGTTTGCGATGGGGTCCCCATTATTCTTTTTCCTTTATCCTCTCCCTACAAAGAGGTTCCAGCCCTAGAAGTTAAGCTTTGCACTATTGGGCCAACTCTACATGTACTCCCTGAGCATGTCTTCTTGAAATACATGTGGCTACACTCAACCATGTTGCGAGTGATATCTTCAATAGTTGGTCGCTCTTGGGCATTCCAATCTACTGGGGGAGAGCCATCTTATCTATTCCCTTTTCTTTGTACTAAGGGTCTATTGTGGACCCAATGTCTAAGAAGTTGCCCAGGAATTCCCGAAGCTTCAACCTCTCCATCATCCCCATTGTCATCGGGATGAAGTGCCGGCTCCAGACTTCAAAATCATCCTAGAAATCTTCCCAAAAATCCTCCATGTGTAATATATGGGGCTTTGAGGCCCGGGGAAGCGTCATTGCTATTTTTCCTAGCGGATCAAAGTTCTTCCATGCCAGATAGAATTCTGTTAAGCCCAAGCTTTTAAGCTTGTTGTCCGCCTCCTTGGCTATGGCCAGACTACAAGAGTAATTCCCATAGGTGATTAGGAATGGAAAATTAATCACCTTCTTTACAATGTAGAGGGCGTGTAGTTCCAGAATCTGCCAGTAATATTCCAAAAGGATTATTTTGTTCCCACAATGCTTGGGCAACAAATAGGGTTTTTCTGGAGAAGCCGGTTACCTGAATATAAGTATGTTGCTAGAATTGGATATAATAGTAGCCATAACTTCTGCCCAAATCCATTTCCTCCTTAGAGAGGCAGTACCAAGCATCCTAGGTAGGTGTGAGAAGATTATAGTAAACGAAGGTATCGTTCACTCGACAGAAGCTGAGGAAACTAGCCTCCCATTGGATTTGTGGGAAAAAATCCTAGGGAGCCTTTTGGCCCAGGCTGACCCCAAGTACACCTGATGTGAGAAACCTATTTGTGATGGGGTGTTGTTGTGCTAGGGCCTAGAGAACATAGGATGCAATATAGAATTTAGAGGTCCAGGCCACTTGAAGGAACTGGGAGTCCACATGGTTTGAAATGATGGCGGCCTAATCAAAATACTGTTCGCCGGAGGAGATGCCCAACAGGAAGTAATACATCCATCCCAAGAATTATCGGTCATGGGGTTGGCCAAAGATCCTACATAATGCTATGATCCCCATCTAGATGCTTTCTTTAAATTTGGATCAGGGGATTTCTAGCTTCATTCTTTTGGAGTCCTTCTTTGGTGTCTTTAGCTAGTTGTTGTTCAAATACTGTCGGGCCATGAGTTCTAGTTGCTAAAATTTCTGCAAAGCCTCGGATTGGGTGACGATGACTACTTCATCAAACTGAGGGATCCTCAAATTGGCCCAAAAAGTTGCAGCATCTAGGGACACCATGGGTGTGGGATATCCGGTCAGGACCAGGGCAGAAAGCATGATGACCCAGATGGAGGAGTTGTAGTGTGCGGCTAGAGTGAAAATAAGTTCCAAGGCTTGCACGAAACATGGGAAGCAAGCGACCATTAGAAACTTGGATTCTCCAATATTGATGGCCAACTGGTCCCCAACCATTCATTAGATGAACATCATTTTTACTAGGGCCTGCAATTTTGCCCACATTCTGACGTTGGTGTCAGTAATCAACTAAAACTTGGATTCAATCTTTGACCCTATAATAGTATTTTCCTTCAAATATTTCATGCTGAGGGGAAGCTTTTCTAGGGCCCTCTCAATATTAGACTTGACGGCTACCCTGGTGACTACCGTGGTGAGGAGATCTGGACTCCCAAGTGGAGAAGATGCAGATGCCTTTGACATGATGAGTGTGGTGTTGACAACCTGCGAGGTAAGGTGACCATCAGAATTTTCATAAGATAAAATGCTACTTCGAATTCTGGAGAACTTACCACCACATCGCGCATTTCACCTGCAAAGTCAGTTTATGTCAAAATCAGGAAAAGACATGCATAGAATGAAGGATTGGGAATTTAACCACTATCTGAGCCCAGGGATTTAAGCATGTTTGACAAAAGTAAGATATCGGCTAATCGAGGATGTAGGGCCCGGATAGTGGAAAACTAACCGTTGGGAGACATAACCGTAAGATGAGTTGTCAGGCTTACATGGGCGTCACATGGCCATGCAATAAATAGGAGTTATGGTTATGATGATGCCAACTGTTCACACACATGCGAGATGAGGGCCACTTGGCAGAACTTAAATGCGTGCATGAGAAAGAAATGTGCCATAAAGACTGACTCGACGGCGGAGAGAGAAACTGCCATGGTTGAAACCAGCCAAGAGCCAAGTTCTAACCAGGTGGTATTTCATCGTGCGGGTGGGCTCACAATTTTGGGAAATAAAGACAAAAGCACGGTGAGCTTGACCCAAAAATAGAAGGCTATACACTGGATATATACATAAAATTGCAAAGGGCCGAAGGCCGAAACATATACACACCAAAATGCATAGTTTTTACAAGCTTTTTATAGACTATTTACATGACTATACACATTTACACAGGTCCAAGGCCTACCCTAGACAATGTACATTATAAATACTAGATTACAACTACATAGAGGGCAGACAACCCTCTGGCAGAGCCAACCCACCAACAGGTGGCAAACCAGAAGTGAAACATGGAAAATGGAAACCACAAAACCAGAGAAAATGAAACAAAAATGAAACTAGAAAGAACAAAAAGGTAGAAACCAGAGAATCTACCTGGAAGCACAGAGGAAGGCAAGGAGAGACAGGCACCAGGAGTGCTCTAGAAAAATCTCAACTTTTGAATGATCACTTAACCAGCTTTGAAAATCAGCTTGAAATCAACCACTAAGAACAGAGTAATTCGCAGCTTAATCACAGTTTAATCGCCTAGAAAACTCTGAAAGCTCTAAGTATTTTTTATCATGGTAACTATAAAAGTGGTAGGTAATTTCTATTTATACCCAAGGTAAAATAAAGTTACCATCTCCTTCGCAAACTCTAGAATAGGAAAACCTTTGGACTCCGAGCCTAGGGATTCCATGCAACCATATCTTCTTGCGAGAAGATGACATCGTGGAAGAGAATCCCAGAGTTTGGAATTTGGCTCTGAAAAGATCAAAAAACTCCAGGACTGGGTCCTGGAAGCATGACAGACAAAAGAAGAAAGAAAACAAACCTCATAGGAGGGAAAGCCCAGAGAAAAAAGCAAAGAAAACAAGGCAAGAGCCAAAACAAAAAGAGGGGACCCAACATTTTTCACACAAAATGTTGGGATGAGTATGCAGGGCATAACAAATAGTGACTATTTGGGATGAATTCCTTAGCACATTTGAGAACCGTGGAATCTCTGGTTAGCAAAACTAGAATCAATCATTATTTGGGGTATCCTGCTTGCAAGGTGCGAAGTGTTTGAGAAAATATGGCCCATACAAGATTCAATCCTTGGTCTTTTGTCAGTTGTGAAGTGTGTGCTTTGAAAGAAAATCACGTCGATGACCTCTGGGAGAAGTAGAGAGGAGGCACTAAATATATCAAACCAAAGTCATCAAATCTTCTTGTTTCCCCCTCAGATACCGGACTTACTCCACCATCTTTCTTTCCTTTTATTTCTTTATTTTCTTAGATGGGAAGGCGGTAATTCTTTCACCATTAACCTTAAGCTTAGCTAATTTTAATGGCGGTACCTCTTTCACCTTTCCATCCACTTCAATTTGCTAAATGGGAAAGAAAAACTCCAGACCTGAGAAGAATTTAAATATTTCTCAGACTTGGGTCAACAAAATAGTGCTACCGATCTACCCTCAGTGTGTCCGATTACTTGTTCCTTTTGATTTGATTGAACTAATTTTCAGACTTCTGGGGATGAACCCAATGAAAATTACTCATAGCCTATTACCAAACTTACAAAATAACTCCGGGGTGCGGGCCAATTCCAACATGCTAACAATAGACTCCAAGTTTACCATAATGCAAAAGGTACCATCCTGGAGACTAGATGTTATGTGAAGCATACCAGCCTACAAAAAAGGGGAGCAAAACACTGGGGACCTGGAAAGAAAGAGAAAAGCCAAAAAAAAAAAAAAAAGGGGCAGTCCTGGAGGATAGCCAACAAAACTATTTACAAGACAAGGCACCCCAAACAGAGCATTGGGAAGGAATATTTACAAGTGAGAAGATTTACATATAGTACAATTTTGGACAAACTTACCTCATTTAAAATAATTCTTGAGAAACTGTCCATTGACGGGAAATGGAACGACTTCTCTAGTCATGGTACTGAGGTGATAGGTATTTTCCCCATAGATCTCTGAGATCAAATATGGTCTGAGCTAGAGCCGTTGGAACTTGGTGTGCTTTCCTTTCTTTTCCCGGGCCTTATCCCACAAGAGGACCAAGTCTGAGATCTGAAAGGCCTTATACTGGGCTTTTTGATCAAACCATCATTTCACTACTGCTTGATGATGCACAAAATGTTCAAGGGCTATGTCTCTTTGTTCTTCCATTTGCACCAGATTTAGGAGCCGAACCTCCACGATATTGTCCTGGTTGCTGAATTCCTGCATAAATTATAAAACTGCGATTTGTAAGTTAATAGGGAATACTGGGTTCTGGCTATAAACCAGATGGAATGGGGATGTCCCCAGGGCATCCTTAATTTGAATACGATCCACCCAAAGGGTGAATCTCAGCTTTTGGTGCCAGTCCCAGGGATTCTGTTCTAATAGATGTTTGATCACTTCAAGTAAATTTTTGTTGGTCAACCTAGCAACACCGTTCCCCTGGGGGTTATAGTTAATGGAGAACTTCAGAGTGATCTTCCTTTCTATTAGGGATTTTTCTTGTATGAATCACAGTGCTTGATATAACTACTTGAACACCATACCCTTTAATACTGATTCAGGGACAAGGAAAGCCTAATTGCTAAGGACTGGATAAAGTCCTTCTTCATTTTTGAGCTCCACATATGCTCAGGTAGGTTTTACCTTTTAAGATG
>MU226188.1:1466016-1495774 GCA_018584345.1 Thuja plicata
TCCAGACACCTTTTTCAATCACTCCAACTAATCCTTCTTACACAACTTTTCAAGGGTATTTACTTTGCTTGTCTGAAAAATTTCACATGGTCACTCCAAATTTGTTCCAAATTTAGGAGTACCAACACTTTCATAGGTCCATTCAAGTAATTATGCTGAAGAAAATGCCAGACCATTGTCACATACTATAGCAAAGGGCATTCCAAATCTTGTGACAATGTTATCTTCCAAGAATTTTATGACTACATCTGTCATGTTATTTTTACAAGGTTTTGCTTTAGACCACCGGGTGCAGTAATCAATAGTAGTTAGAATGTATAGGTGGTTGGCAGAAAAGTTGGGGTTTATTTCCCCAATAAATTCAAATGCCCAATGGTAAAAAGGTTTATCTTCGGAGATCGGCTGCAAAGGCATAGCTAGGTTCCATTCATGATGTGCTGCAGTTTGGCAAGTATGGCACTTCCTGACATGAGTGTAGACATCCTTAAAGATACAAGGCCAATAGTACCCAGCCTGGAGGATCTGATGGGCAGTGGTGTCAGCTGAGCCATGCCCGGTTCCAAACTGCCTGTGGAATTCTTCGATTATCTTTGTAGCTTGAACCCTATCGATGCACCAGAGGTACACTCCCTCATAGTTCCTACAGAAAAGTGTGGCATTCTTGATCATGAAGTGTGCACTTTTTAGCCATAGGGCATGACATTTTTTTGGAGGCAATCCCTCTGGGCATCTACTATTCAACAATAAGTACACTAGGTCTATGTACCATGGATCTTGAGTGATGGAATCTACTGTATATGTCTGACATTCGATGTGTGGAGTTTCTTTTGCCATCGCTCTACATAGTCCCTGGCCTCAAACTATCTTCATGGGTTGTATGTCCAAATCATATTCCTAGAGGATGGCCATCCATTTCCGCCATCTCTCACCCAACTCACTCTACATTAGTAGAGATTTTACTGCCTGGTCTGGGATGATAGCATCCACTTTTCTCCAGAGAATATAATGCCAAAATTTCTTTACGGTGCGAATGAGAGAAAAGACCTATTTTTCCAAAGGTGAATACTGGACCTCGAGGTTCTTAAAGGGGGAGCTCATGAAAGCTATTGGTCATTCTTCCCCTTCGACCTTCTACGTCAAAACCACCATGGCAGAATGCGGTGAAGCAAAGGAATAGATGTAAAAAGGGAGGGAATAGTCCAGACGAGCCAGAACTGGGGCCTCCATTATCGTTTGTTTAATCTGGGTGAATGCGCACTTTTCTTTAGGGCTCCACTCAAATTTGGTATCTTTCTTCATCATTTCGTTGAGTGGTTTTATGATCTAGGTGAATCCAGTGATGAACCGCCGGACAAAGTTGATCTTTCCAAAGAAAGACCTCATTTCCTTCTTGCTGCAGGGTATTTGTAGGTTTAGCAATGCTTCAACTCTCTCAGGGTCAATGGATATACCCTTCTCGGAGACAATATGCCTGAGCAACTTCCCCTTAGTGACCCCGAATATGCATTTCTTAGGGTTGAGGGATTTTCCATACCGTTGACATCTCTCACAAATCTGGGCGAGGTGGGCGAAATGATCATGCCTGTCACAGAAAAAGATGGTCAAATCATCCATGTAGATGATTATACACCAGTTCACGAGGCCCTCGAATGCAATGTCCATTGCCTTTGGAAATGTGGCCCCTGCATTGATCAGGCAAAAGGGCATTCTCTGGTAGGCAAATGTTCCCCACTTGGTGGTGAATGCTATTTTTTCTCTATCCTCATACTTAACCATGACTTGGTTATACCTAGAGTACCCATCCAAGAAGGACATCATTTGTGATCCGTTCATGATTTTCAATACCTCATCAAACAAGGGGAGAGGATGATTATCTTTCTTGGAAGCCTTGTTCAAATTTTGGAAATCCACATAAAGGTGGATCTTGCCACTTTTCTTCCTCATAGGGACTAGGTTGGAAACCCATGTAGTGTGCCAGATTGGAAAGATTATTTGGCTTGATAGTAGTTTTTGGATCTCTTGATAAATCAGAGGCTCGATTAGTGGGTTTATCGGTCATTGCTTTTGCCAGAAAGGCTTAGCATCAAGTTTGAGTGGGATAGTATGAGTCATAATGGATGTATCATAGGTTTTCAAGTCCTCATACCCCCATATGACTATATCTATGTATTCTTAGAGAGCCGTGAGAATCTTCTCCTTTTCCTCAGGGGAGCAGGAGGTGCCAATGTGTATCATTTTCTCTTCACCAGGCTGGCTAATGTTCACTTTCTCAAATTTTCCTCCCTCAGAGGAGGATGATATCTTTTCCCAAACCCAAGGGTCTGAGTCAAAGATTCATTCAAGTGCAACCATCCCTTTAGGGATGGTGTTGGTTGGTAGGTTCATGATCCCATCATCTTCGTCACCCTGTCCAGTATCATCATGATCTCTTTCTTCCACTATGTGGTCTTTGAAAACACCAACATTAGCCATAAAGGCTAGGATATGTTGATCATCCTCAAAGACCTAAAAATGGGTGACATTGTCTAGAATGGACAGGGTGGGGATCATCTCAACAGAAAATCTCCAGAGTCACGAGCCAGCCATTGGCTCAAGTGTGTTGGCAGAAATGGCAAGGGCATCCAAGACATAGTTCTGTCTCCAGGGAATAAGATCGATACCAAAGGCATCAAAATATCCAATAAGGCTCCATGCCCGGTTGTGGTATGCAGCTGGCCTCTTTTCGTGATAGGTATATTGACTCCGGACTTGTTTAACAATAAAATCTAAATCACCCAGGGCCCAGAGGTGAGTGGTTCCTTTCCTTAGTGAAAATAGGAGTCCAAGGACCAAAGCCTCATACTCCGTGACTTTATTCATGCAGTTGAATTATAGTCTATAGGACATGAGGAAGGATTTCCCCTGCGGGTTGATCAATTCCACTCTAGTCCCACAGCCTTGTCTGGATTGGGACCCATCGAACTTAAGGGTCCATAAGTCATCATTTATTATCTAGGGCTGGGAAGGTGAAGTGGTCTTTGGATTATTCTTGGGAGGGTTGGGAGGAGTTTCCTCCTGTGCTGATGGTACGCGGGTGAGGTTTTCCTCCAAACAGATATCTGGTTGGGATCCCTGGACAAATGGCACCACAGAGGCGCTGCCAACAAAAGTACTAGGTTCTGAGGAATCAGCTGTGTGTTTTTTCTTCTAGAGGGCATTGATGTGTCGGGTAGCAGCAACAAGGAAAGGTTCACACTCTAGCTCTGAATGTTTGTAATGCACCCAGCACCAAGTGCTAGACAAGAGTGTGGTGGGGGTCGCTATGGCACCCTGAGAGTTAACCTCAACCCTCAATTTTTCTTCCAGGTCCTAGGTTCTCTGAGAGACCATGGGGTCTTCCTCGGGGGTGAAATCAAATGTTAAGATCTTAAGGGGCTGGTATACCCCAAGAGAAGTATCAGATAAGAGGACCTCATTCACCCTCCCAACTTTGGTGAGGGCTTGTCTCATCTGGGGCTCACTTTCAACCTGGATCTGATTAGATTCTTCTTCCCAGGGGAGCCACAAGTGGGAGAAATTGGTCGAGAAATATCCATTCAGGAACTTGGACCAATTATGACTTAGCAACATCCCATAAGTCTCTGGGATGTCCACCACTTGGATGTAAATTGTGCTAGCTATCCTGGGGTCCTAGATGAGTTGAACCCGGATGTTCTTTAGTTCACTCACCATTTTTACAATAGTTTTATCCAGCTGGATTACTACATTGTTAGATGGGGTGGGTCAAAATCTGAGCTTCTGGCATATAGATAAAGGCATGATGTTGCTCAAAGCCCCGGAGTCTACTAGGAAGTTGTATATATTCTTTCCTTGTATGTTCAAGCCTAGTAGGAAGGGAGGATCCTCAGTATTGCCCCAGAAGATAGCCACGTTGGCATCCTCAAAAGAGACAGTCTTGGGTGGGTGACTGATGCCTTCTGCATTTCCCAAGAGCTTCAGAAGAGACTTCTTCTACTCAAAACAATTCAAAAAAACCTCCATCAAGGTCATGGAGGTGGTGGTCTATTCTAACACCTTTGTGATGTCAAACCTTCCTCCCGGGAATTGGTGGCTTCCCTCGGCCGGGTCCTTAGCTTGGTTAGAGCCAGGGCCTTTTGGAGGGACAAACTAATCAGTCGTGTTGTCTCTGGGAGGAGTGTCTTTGGGAGATGTGGGCGTGTAAAATGGTCCTTTACTAGCCTGAATCTGAGTGTTGTAGGGAGTCCTTGGGTTGTTGAAGGCATTAGCCTCAAAGGTCGGAATGGATTCATCAAAGAACCCCTATAGTTTGTGTTCCTCTTCATCTTCTCCACCTGTTCCAATGAAGATGGTCTCATAGGCGAATGCACCATGAGTGGGCTCTTGTATAGGAGGCTTTAGGGGAGTAGGATCAGAAGCTTATTATCTGTCCAGCTGGGAAATCATGATGAATTTCTCTAGCGTGGCACAATTTATCTCATTGTGAGACCCTGTGTCGTGCAATATATACTAGTTGGTCATGGGCTGGAAGTCTATGACTAGCGTGAAATGGGAAGGTCTAGTGCTACTCTGATTGGTGTTTTAGTTCGAAGGTGGACCTCTGGTACTAACATTGTTATTCCATTGTTGTTGGTTGGGCTGAGGCCCATTGTTGAAATTTATTCCTCCAGCATTATTTTTTCGTTAGCTAGAGAAAATATTCCCTCTCTGGGAATTAGTGTTGTGGGGTACAAAGGATCCCACCTTCAGTTGACCCATGTCCATGGTTAGTGTAGACAACATTCGCTAGAGGGATTCAACCTTGGTAGTCAACTGGGTATTTACGTCATAGTGTGACGGTTGTTGTTGGTTTCTCAGGAAAGTGGCAGCATTTATTGGGGTCGAGGGTGGAAATCCTCTAGCCGCGGATGACTAGAAGAAAGGCACTCCGGGCAACTACATCTATGGTTGTTGTATTTTCTATAGTTGGTTCTAGAGAAAAGATTCCAGACCCAGCGTTGTTTGGGTTTGAGATGGATATACGTACTGGGCCTATTGGTCTATCAGTGGTGGTGGGGGATTCATGGAAATTGTAGGGCCACCCATTGCCTGATTAGGGTTATATCCCCTGACGTAAGAAGTTCCGTCGGGTATCATGTTAAATGGTATGCTCTACCCAATCGCGCCTGAGGATTTGTTAAGACCACGAGACAATTCCAAGGCTAGATTGTAAACCTTCGCCAAAGTATCCCAGTCACCGGGGGTGGTAGTTTTCCAGAGGAGAGTGGCAACAAAGGGGTCTATCATGTTAAGATAGGTATGGATAGTTACATCTGCGGATGGGATGAAGGGACCCATGCACCACTTCAAGGCATGCTAGAACCATTGGTTGACTATTGCAAGGGGCTCATTTGGTTCCTTCCTAATATAAATGAACTGAATGTGGGACCATGCTGGGTCCACATGTATGCAGAAGGCATCCAGAAAGGCGTCGTCCATGCCCTACCAACTATTGATGGAATTAGCAGGAAGGTTAAGGTACTAGTTCAGTTCATTCTATCCTAGGGATAGAGGGAACATCCGGGCCACAACATCTTGATGTTGGATCCAATGTCAGTTCATGGCATCTTTGTATGCCTGTAGATGCACTTCTATGGTTCGCGAGCCTAAGTGATCATATCGGAGATAAATATTTTCTGGGTGAAAAGGTAGATCATTGGCTGCACCTGGAAAAGTTCCCATCGGGGACCTAGTATTTCCAAAATATGCAGCCATCGGGGGTGTTGAATTTTGAATAGGTGGGACATTGATTCCTAGGGTTGTCTGGGGCACTTAAATATTCTAGGATGTGCTAGATACCTAGACAATGGTGGCTAACTTGGCTTTCAGGGTCCATTTCTTTCAAGCAGGAGGCTCGATTTTGACAAATCTTCCAGGATTGGGAGTTGATCTAAGGACTCTTTCGAATATTACTGGTGAAAATGATCCAATCCCATTGAAGGTTTTACTCCTTAAACTATGGCTTAGGGAAGCCTCAAGTGGTGTAAAATCTAAATCCTCTGAAGGGGACGAGTTCATGCCCTCCTTCTAGCGCCAGTTTTTGTTGACGGGACTTTGAGACCAGGTCCACCAACAGATGTAAGTTGTCACTGGGTACCGGGGTACCAGCCAAATTTGCCTGCAAAGGTTGTCTAGGGAAATGAGATTCCCTGGGCCTTCAAGCACATGAGATTCAGGTCTTGATAGTGCAGGAGCTTAGTTGGGAATGTGACTATTTTGTTCCGGGGGATAGCTGGTTATCTTGGCTCATCTTCTCTGGAGATTTAGGTAATTGGGGCTTCGTGCAAAAATTCATTAACTTAAAAAAATAAAATTCAAAAGATATTACAGAGTTAGAAATATTCCATCTACCTACAGTTATGCTGATCATTCAAAACATCAACCATGCTCTAACAAGCTACACTAAATATTGAAGAAATAAAAAACCATAAGTTCATATTTAAACAATAGAGGAGGAAAAGAAGGTCGTCAATCTACTTAAAATATCATAGCAAGGGACATAAAGAACATGCAACATAAAATACCATTAACTTAGAAATCAGAATGCTAACAACTTCATTGGCAGAATCCTTCCTTCTTCATTAACAAGTTTCCAGCAAGCACTGGTGCATACAACAATGGTGGCTCCAGGGGAGCATTTAACTACTGAAAGCTTAGAAACTAAGGAGCATTGAGCTCTACAACTAAGAACTAAGAAAACTGAAATGATATTAGCTATGGACTGCAAATTCATCAATTTCATCGACCATTCGAGTGAGGTCAGACTTATTATTTATACACAAGATTTGACCTAAAACTAACCTAACTTATTTTACACTTAACAATATAATATTATTTTTGGTGGCCAGTACTACCTGTGCCATGCTACAAAAGACCTCGAGAAGGGAACCGTAAGGAGAGAAGAAGAAATCTGATCACCTAGGGATCGAGGCTACATGCCTCATAAATGAGAGAGTGGCTCGTTGTCTTCAAGGAAACAAGTGTAACATTGAAGTGGCGCCTTGGGAAGACCATCTGTCAAAACCCTCTTGTCAAGCTGACGTGCCTTGTTGCGGTTACCTATTTTCTAACACCTTTTTATTGACTGCCTTGAAAGTGACTGGTGGGCTTTGGGAACCGCAACATACGTCACTTTAAAGAATTCAAAAATAACATTGGATCCAGGACTCCAGGATCCGGGAGCTCAGGCCCCAAAGAATGAATGAATACAAAAATACATCTCTTGACAATCATCTCTAGAGCTGGGAGGGTTTTATTGTTCCTTTGTATCATTGAATGTCTACAGGAGCTGGGTGATTCCTTCTTGATCTATGTCCTTAAGGCTGACCCAGTGGTATTTGGCCACCTCCAACTGCTCATCCAAATCTGAGACATTTTCCTTGAATTCTATGGCCATCTTGGTCGCGTCTTGACTTTGAAGCACCATACGAGTGAGCCTTGCCATTTTCACTCCATCCATTCCCTCCGGGGATCCATACCGAGACTCCATTAGCTCGTCAAACTTTCCCAAGACATATTCCTCTAGAGTGCATATTTTAGTGCTAAAGAGATCATCTCTAGAGCCCTTAGAGATGAATGACTTATATAAATTGAAAGAATATTGAACTTCCTAGACTTTTTCACGCATAGCCCCTACCAGTTGCTTGATTACCCCCAATGTGAGGTCAAGTCTAGAGTGCTGGGTCCGGACAAAGTCAAAGACTCTTCTCCTAGAATTCCAGCCTTAGAGACAATTTCTTCTTTGATGCCGATGAGCTCTTCCATCTCAGCCTTCCATGCTTCATAGTTTTCAATGTCTCTCTCCCAGATGGAGATAGTAGTTTTGGCCTGATGTAGAATATTTTTGGCTGCATACAAGTCTGGGAGTGAGGATATCAAGAAACGTCAGACATTTCCCACCTCTTTCGTAACCCACTCATCAACTACCTAAGATTTTATTTTCATCGCCCTTAATGAATCTATGTCGCTCTGAGGGAGTGGAGCCTCAAATGCAAAGGCACCCAAGGGAATGTCAGTAAGAGGTTGCATGAGCTCTATCAACAATGAAATAAGATTTGCATTCTTTTCTTTTTTTTCCCTGAATTTCTGGGCCTCCTTTTCATAATGAGCCTCCACCACCTTGGCTGCTTCTTTTAACAGGTTTAGTTCACCCTATTTTCCTCTCTTCCCCAGTGATATCTTAGTGATGGAATACTCATCAGCCTTAGTCATTGCTTTGTCTACATCTGGGGAAGGTGTTACAATTACCGCGACTGTATCTCCACCTAGCCCAGTCTGAAGAGTATGGACTATCCAAGCTTTCTTGGTCTTGGGAGGGTTCTACATTTGCGCCATCATCTCTGCCAAGGAGAGATGGGCCTTAGGGGTCACTGGGGTTTTCCTCTTGCAAGACTCCACCAACCATTGTGGTGGTAGGGGTGGCTTTACAGCCATAATTTGTTCCTGTGATTTCTCCCCGGGATCTTGTTGCACCCCTTTGATGGTCTAAGCCATTTCTGACTCCTTCCCCATATCTTCAAGTTCAATGGCAATACTTACCCCGGTGGTGCTTGTATCTCTTTCCCTAGCGTCTATATCCTTGACAATGTTACGATCATCCTTTGTTTCCCCAAGGTTCTTCTCCTCATCCTGTTGCTATTTTTCATCAGCCTCTATTGCTGGGATGCTCTTTTCAATTGGTGTATTTTCTAGAGGTGGGGGAGGCATCAGGCCAAGATTCATCATTTGGGCTGTTGTAATCACCTCCCCAAATATTACTTTTAGAGGTGGTATTTGGTGCACGACAGTTGGGGTCACGGTTGCTCCTATGGGTCCAGTTTCCCCAACCAATGTCATTTGCTCATCCTGTGTCTACCTGCCTTCCTTAGTCCCTATAACCTATATCTCTAGGATTTTTGAGATATCCACCTGTTCATGTCCCTTTTCTTCTTCTGCTTGGGCCTGCTACTCTTGTCCAGGTTCTAGGTCCAGGACTTTGTCCCGTGCGGCGATTTCTTTTGTGATCTTTATGGTATCCCCCTGCAAGTTCCCAAATTCATCAGTTTCAAATAAATCATCAAATTCATCATGGGGAGGGGCATTCTCCAGGATATCCTTAGGCTCTTTGTCTGGCTCCAGAGAGTCAGAAGAAATAATTTGTACTTCTTGGATGCTTGGCATCCCAGTTCCGGCTTCGCCCTTGGTTGAGATTTAGTCTTCTTTTTCTTTCTCTTGGTTACCAAAGGGGGCCCTGCATCCATTATAGCTGCCTGCTCCTCTTCAGCTCTGGTCCTTGTTGCTCAGACCATCAATGCTACCAGCGAAGGGGAAGAGGGAGGACGAATGGGCCCGGTCATGAGTACTAGGGTGGCCAACCTCAGGATTAGTTTATCTTTCATCTGCTGGTAGACCGCTAGTGTCTGTTGCATTTGTTCTTTTATGGGGTTCACAGATGGGGTTTTCGATGGGGTCCCCATTGTTCTTTTTTCTTTATCCTCTCCCTATGAAGAGGTTCTGGCCCCAGAAGTTAAGCTCCGCACTGTCGAGACAAATCTATGTGTACTCCCTAGGCATGCCTTCTTGAAATGTGTGTGGCTACACTTGACCATGTCGCGAGTGATATCTTCAATAGTTGGCCCCTCTTGGGTGTTCCAATCTACTAGGGGAGAGCCATCTTGTCTATTCCCTTTTCTTTGTACTGAGGGTCTATTGTAGACCCAGTGTCTGAGAAGTCACCTGGGAATTTTTGAAGCTTCATCCTCTCCATCATCCCCATTGTCATTCGGATGAAGTGCTAGCTCTAGACTTCAAAATCATCCTGGAAATCTTCCCAAAAATCCTCCATGTAGAATATATGGGGCTTTGGAGCCCGGGGAAGTGTCGTTTCTATTTTACCTAGTGGATCAAAGTTCTTCCACGCCAGATAGAATTCTGTTAAGCCCAAGCTTTTAAGCTCGTTTTCTACCTCCTTGGATGCGGCTAGACTACATAAGTAATTCCCACGGGTGATTGGGAATGGAAAATTTATCACCTTCTTTATAGTGTAGAGGGCATGCAGTTCCATAATCTACCGAAAATATTCCAAAATAACTATTTTGTTCCCATAATGCTTGGGCAACAAATAGGGTTTTTTAGAGAAGCTGATTACCCGAATATAAGTATGCTGCTGGAACTGGATATAATAGTGGCCAAAACTTCTGACCAAATCCATTGCCTCCTTAGAGAGATGGTACCTGACATCCCAAGCAGGTGTGAGAATATTATAGTAAACAAAGGCATCGTTCACTTGGCAGAAGCTGAGGAAACTAGCCTCCCATTGGATTTAGAGGAAAAAATCCCAGGGAGCCTTTTGGCCCAGGCTAACCCCAAGTACACCTGACGTGAGCAGCCCATTTGTGACAGGGTGTTGTTGTGCTAGGGCCTAGAGAACATAGGATTTCATATAGAATTTAGAGGTCCAATCCACTTGAAGGAATTGGGATTCCACATGGTTTGAAATGATGGTGGCCCAATCAAAATACTGTTTGCCAGAGGAGATGCCCAATAGGAAGTAATACATCCATCCCAAGAATTCTTAGGCATGGGGTTGGCCAAAGATCCTTCATAGTGCTATGATCCCCATCTAGATGCTTTCCTTAAATTTGGATCGAGGGATTTCTAGCTTCATTCTTTTGGAGTCCTTATTTGGTGTCTTCAACCAATTGTTGTTCAAATACTGTCGGGCCATGAGTTCTAGTTGCTGAAATTTCCCCAAAGCCTTAGATCAGGCGACGATGGTTGCTTCGTCAAACTGAGGGATCTCCAAACCAGCCTAAAAAGTTGCAGTGACCAAGAACACCATGGGCATGGGATATCTAGTCGGAACTAGGGCAGAAAGCATGATGGCTCAGACGGAGGAGTTTTAGTGTGCTACCAGAGTGAGAATAAGTTTCAGCGCTTGCATAGAACATGGGAAGCAAGCAACCTTTAGAATCCCAGATTATCCAACATTGATGGCCAACTAGTCCCTGACCGTTCATTGGATGAACATCATTTTGACTAGGGCCTACATTTCTACCCACATTCTGATGTTGGTGTCAGTAATCAATTAAACCTTGGATTCGATCTTTGACCCTGTAATAGTATTTTCCTTCAAATATTTCATTCTAAGGGGAAGCTTTTCTAGGGCCCTCTCAATCTTAGACCTGACGGCTACCTCGGTGACTACCGTGGTTGGGAGATCTGGACTCTCAGGTAGAGAAGATGTAGATGCCTCTGACATGATGAGTGTGGTGTTGACAACCTGCAAGGGAAGGTGACCATTAGGGTTTTCATAAGATAAAATGCTACTCCGAATTCTGAAGAACTTGCCACCGCATCATGTATTTCACCCAAAAAGTTAGTTTACATCAAAATCTAGAAAAGACATGCATAGAATGAAGAATTGGGAAATCAACCACTATCTGGGCTCAGGGATTTCAACATGTTTGACTAAAGTAAGATATCATATGATTGAGGATGTAGGGCCCAGATAGTGGAAAAAAAACCGTTGGGAGACATGACCGTAAGATGAGTTATCAGGCTTACGTGGGCGTCACATGGCCATGCAATAAATAGGAGTTATGGTGATGACAATGCCAACTGTCTGAACACATGCAAGATGAGGGCCACTTGGTGGAACTTAAATGTGTGCATAAGAAATAAATGCACCATAAAGACTGACTCGACAGTGGAGAGAGAAACTGCCATGGCTAAAACTAGCCAAGAGCCAAGTTCCAACCAGGTGGTATTCCATTGTGTGGGTGGGCTCACAAATTTGGGAAATACAGACAAAATCATGGTGAGCTCAACCCAAAAATAGAAGGATATACACTAGATATATACACAAAATTGTAAAGGGCCAAAGGCTGAAACATATACAAACCAAAATACACAGTATTTACAAGCTTTTTACAGACTATTTACACGACTATACACGTTTACACAGGTCCAAGGCCTACCCTAGACAATGTACATTATAAATACTAGCTTAAAACTACACAAAGGGTGGACAACCCTCTGGCAGAGCCAACCCACCAATGGGAGGTAAACCAGAAGCAAAACGTAGAAAATAGAAACCACAAAACCAGAGAAAACAAAACAAAAATGAAACCGGAAAGAACAAAAAGGAAGAAACCAGATAACCTACCTGGAAGCATGGAGGAAGGCAAGGAGAAAAGGGCACCAGGAGTGCTCTGCAACAATCTCAACCTTCGAACGATCACTTAACCAACACCAAAAATCAGCTTGAAATCAACCACTAAGCACAGAGTAATTCACAACTTAATCAAAGTTTAATCGCCTAGGAAACTCTGAAAGCTCTAAGTGTTTTTTATCGCGGTAACTGTAAAAGTGACAAGTAATTTCTATTTATACCCAAGGTAAAAGCAAGTTACCATCTCCTTCACAAACTCTGGAATAGGAAAACCTCTCGACTCCGGGCCCAGGGATTCCATGCAACCATATCTTCTTGTGAGAAGATGACATCGTGGCAGAGAATATCAGAGTCTAGAATCTAGCTCTGGAAAGAACAACAAACTCCAGGACCGGGTCTCAGAAGTACGAAAGACAAAAGAAGAAAGAAAACAACCCTCATGGGAGGGAAAGCCCGGAGAAGAAAGCAAAGAAAAAAAGGCAAGAGCCAAAACAAAAAGAGGGGACCCAACATTTTGCACACAAAATATATGGACGGGTATGAAGGGCATAAAAAATACCAATTTTTAGTAATAAATGAGAGAGGGGTGAATAAATGGCCTCAAAATATTCCAATAATCAACCCAAAAACTTAGTATCGCAATATTAAGCCTCTAGTTATCTTCAGTCCTATAAGATGAATGCCCCCAAATATTATTATCAAAATAACACTACTTGAAATGTAAAACCTTCTATTGTATGTTTACTGAATAGCAGTCTGTTAATTTACTGAAAGATGGTAAATTATCTAGAGTATACTGATCAATCTAGTTAAGTTATGTGTGATGAAAAACACTAAATTAATGACTCATAAATACATTGAAACATGGAATTTTAATGTGGAAACCCTATTAAGGGAAAAACCACTTGGGACCGGTAACCCAAAATTTTCACTCTTCTGAAGTGAGTTCGGTGAAGAGCCAACCCTGTTAAAGGTTACAAACACACTGTTAGGTGTGACCTTGTTAGAGGATTTCAAAGTTTAGTTGGTCACTTGATATTAGGCATCTCTATGCTACCTTCCTTGATCAAACACTCACTTGGCCTGTCAATAGGTATCTGGCATCTCATGCTATCTTCATGATCAAAATTTTTGATACTCCTTGAGATGTATCTCATTATAGAAAGGATCTTTAAATCCCACTTGGTTAAGAGAATTTCTGAATTAATGGTTAAACTAAAATAGTATGATTTGTTGACATATACAACTTATAGTTGCAGATTTTCAGATTTATTATAATCTCATAAAACTATTCTGATCAATATATCTCAGTTTATACTTTTGCTCCACTTTGATGCTGTTCTCTGTTACTCAGTGTCCACAGAAAACTTTAGCTCTTTCCTTAGCTTGATTGATTAGGACTGTATGAAGTTGCTCTTCATCAATTTCTCTTTAGCATCCTCTTTTCTTTCATTCACCCACCACAATTCGTAATGAATTGAGTTGTCTCTTTATAGACATGATATCACCATTGTTAGGTTCTTGATTTTCTTGATCTTGGCATGACCTACAATTCTCACCAATTAGATTTAAAGAAAAACTCCTCTTTTATCTTGCAGAGGTCTTCTTGCCAAATGGACAAAACAAATTTAAATCCATTACTTATCTTTGGATTTATGTTGTCAATGAAAATAAAGATAACTACCAGTTAAGTCCATTTTTAGCTCTACCAGCTAGATATTTTGTCATTTCTGAACTCAAGTTAATTTTGGTGTTTAACTCTTTGATAGCTTCGGTCAACACTCTAGTTATCCATGGGCTTCTCCGTTAGTTTACACTTTGTTTCTAGCGGGCCGGTTATGCTTGTGATTCTTCTCATCAGTAATGCTCATCGATGTTCTTACTCGGGCATCACTGTGACTTGAATTTTGGTGAAGATATCCATTATTGACAAAGGATGTGATGAGTATAGCTATGAGGAAGCTTTTACCATCACCGACATGCCTCAAAGTCCAAGGTCATATGACATGCCATAACTAGTGACAACACATGAAATCCTGAAACTTGTTCTATTTAGATGTCCATCTACCACATTTGTCAAATGGGGGGACATTGTGGAAGAGGACCCTTTTGATCCAGATATAAACACTTGGTTGCACAAGAAACACCTCAGACACACATACCTATGTCAATATATGGAGCCAACTTCACAATGCTACAAAAGTTTGGGTATGATGGTACGACTGGTCTAGGGGAAAGACAACAAGGTCTAATGGAACTATCTTTTCCACCAACCTAGAGAAATAAGAGACAGTTATGCTATGGGAAAAATAGAACAATACTACCACCTGAGACTTACCCATAGATCAAGAGAAATTTACAGAGTTACACCAGGGGCAAAACCTAGAACATGTCTTAATCAACAATATACTCCAACAGTCATTTCCATATGAAGTAGGAGCCTCTTATTCCCGATTAAAAGTTAACCAAGCTATCCAAGATGATGAGGATAGTGAGACATCAAATGAGTGTTCTAGTGCAATGAATTCCATGATTATGAGTGGAGATCCATCCACAATTCTGAACCAACCATCCTAGACTATTCCCCTTTATCAGTTAGCACTATACACCTTGAGGATATGTTCGACCAAATGACCATAGAGGACTAGCCATGTATCGATAAACATATCCATAAAAATTCCTTAGGTGGTGTGTCCACATCACATTCTAGGTTTGTCAGTACTATCATTATAGTCCCATTTACCCAAGAAGAGTCATCCCCCATGAGGACCTTTGTCTAGTACATCCTGAACTAATAGAATGTGATCAACAAGGACAACCTAGCATCGATACCTTTGAAAATGATGAAGCCATCACAAAATTCATGAGACTCAGAGAAGGCATTCCATTAGGGGACCATAAAGAAGGTTTCTCTATTAACCTTGATGAATCATCCTATTTTGAGGAGGAATCTCCTCTTTCCAGTCAAAAAAGAAAAAGAAAAAGAAAAAAAGAATAGTTAGTAAGTAAAAACTGCAAGGTGCTTCTGACTCAAAAAATGACAAAAAGACAATAAAAGATGTATGTTCTAGTGAAAAACTCACTAAGGTGCTAGAGGATGAAAATTAGGACCTCTTCCCCTTAATAGAGGAAAATTCAACATTACTAGTTGAGCAAATAGAAGAAGTCAACCTAGGTGATGAAAAGAACCCAAGAATATCTATTTGGAAAAATCACTCACATTAGAGGAATGAGAGAAGTTCATTAACTTCTTTAACAAAAGAAAGTCAACTTTGCATGGTCCTACTCTAACATGTTAGGCTAGATTTGGAGCTAGTGTTATATCATCTATCATTGTTACCAAATGCCAAACCTGTCAAGCAAAAGTTGAGATAGATGCACCCGCATGTCGTATTACTTGTTAAGGAAGAGCTGAAGAAACTACTAGATGTTGAATTCATATGAAAAGTACCATACATAGATTGGATATCTAATATAGTACTAGTAACCAATAATAATGGTTAGATCCACATTTGTACAAATTTTAGAGATCTAAACAAAGTTTTTCCCAAGGACGAATTTCCATTACCGAATATCGACATGATAGTAGATCTCACAGTAGGACACCAGATGCTATCACTCATGGATGACTTCTCAAGATATAAAAAAATAAGGATTACACTAGAAGACCAACACAAGACTACATTTACATGTGCATGAGGCACTTACTACTGGAATGTAATGTCATTTG
Source organism: Thuja plicata (assembly GCA_018584345.1). Classification (NCBI taxonomy): domain Eukaryota; kingdom Viridiplantae; phylum Streptophyta; class Pinopsida; order Cupressales; family Cupressaceae; genus Thuja; species Thuja plicata. The sequence continues at coordinate 1,481,934 of MU226188.1, forward strand.
GCCTTAAAAATGCAAGAGCAACATATCAAAGGGCTATGACCATGATCTTCCATGATCTCATTCAAAAAATAATGGAAGACTATTTTGATGACATACTAGCCAAGTCAATGCTTAGATAGAATAACCTACAAGTGTTGGGACCCATATTTGATAGAATGCAAGAATACAAATTCTAGCTAAATCCAAAAAAGTGTGCATTCAGGGTCACTGCAAGAAATATTTTAGGATTCATTGTGTCACATCGAGACATCGAGGTAGACCCAGAAAAGGTCAAGGCCATCCTTTTCATGCCACCACCGACCAATCTAAGGCAACTAAGGGGTTTGCAAAGAAGGATTCAATCCATAAGGTGTTTCATTGCCTAATTAGCAGACAAGTGCCATCCATTCCAATATCTACTACACAAGGATGTGACATTCATATGGACTAAACAATGCAAGAAAACATTCTAAATATTTAAGGATTATCTATTGAATTCTCCCATATTTGTGCCACCCATTCAAGGCCAACCATGATTTTTTACATCTTGATAACTCAGTCAGCACTAAGAGTTCTCTTGGCACAACATGATTACCAAGGCAAGGAAAGAGTTGTCTACTACCTCAGTAGAAATTTGGTAGGCTATGAGATCAACTACTCACCAATTGAAAAATCATGCCTTGTAGTAGTCTTTTCTTCCCAGAAGCTAAGACATTACATGTTAAGCTGTCAAACCAAGCTGATAGCACACATTGATCCCCTGAAGTATTTACTTAGCAAAGAAACACTCACTGGGCGGACCGCTAAATGGGTGATGATCTTAATAAAATTTGATTTAGAGTATGTGTACATAAAAACTATCAAAGGGAAAGTAATTGAGGACCAACTAGCAGAGGCACCCATTTAGGATCATCATCCTATAGTGTCTGAATTTCCAAATGATTCCATTCTCACATTACAACTAGCAGTAGAGCTTTGGAAACTATACTTTGATGGATCATGCACGAACCATGGTGCAAGAGCATGAATAGTGCTCATTACTCCCAATAATGATGTGATCCCTAAATATTTCTAACTCAAATTTCCATACATTAACAACATAGCTGAGTATGAAGCTCTAGTCATCAGGGTGAAGACAACGATACAATGGAGGATGAAGAACCTCAAAGTCTATGGTGATTCACAATTGGTCATCAGCCAAGTAAATAATGACTACATGAAAAAAGATGAGAAGCTGATCCCATATAGAGAATAGATGGAGATGCTATGGGATTCATTCCATTTCATTACATTTGAGAAAGTACCAAGATTTCAAAACAAAGCATCATATGTGATAGCTACCATAGCATCCTTGATCTACATGCCAGGAAACGAGACTAGGTTCTAGTTTCTGGTAGAGAAACTCATGATACCGACACATCAAGCTCCTATCATAGAGTTAGTGTGCATCCTTGTTGGTCCTGAATCCCCATTGTACCATGATGTATACAACTACCTCCAAAATAGTGTCCTACCACCTGACTTTTCTAGGAACGAAAAGAAGTCCCTCTTCCACCAATCCTCTAGGTACACCCTTCTCACTAGTAATATATATAGAATAATTCTAGATGGAATGCTTTTATGATGTCTCACTTCCACGGAATCTGAGAGAACCTTGTATGAGGTACATGATGGAATTTGTGGAGTCCAGACAGGTGGAAATATCTTAGCAAAGAAGATCATCTGAATGGGATACTACTGGCCCATAGTAGAGACAGATTACAACATGTATCTACAAAGGTGTAGACAATGTCATATTCATGAAGATATCATCCATGCACAGGCTAAGAACTCAATCAATCACTTCATCATGGCCATTTTCTAAGTGGATATTTGACCTAGTGGGTAAGATTACTCCAACCTCTTCAGATGGATGCAAGTATGTCATTTCAAAATTGGAGTACTTTACTAAATGGGTGGAAGCCATTCCTCTCACCTACATCACTGGTAAGAAGATCTCCATGTTCATACTCAACAACATCATCTGTTGGTATGGATTTCCTCAAACCATACTCACAGATCATGGTACACCTTTTCAAAATCAATATGTTGAAGATCTTTGTGATCAGTTCCACATTAAACAAGGTTTGTCTTCGTTCTACTATCCCCAAGGGAATGGTCAAGTAGAAGACACAAAAAAAACCATATTGAAGATCTTAAAGAAAATAATCAATGAATAAGGGCGAGACTGGTATTTACAGCTCAGTCATGCACTATGGGCATATAGAACTAGTGTGAGAACCCCCACAGGAGCCACTCCTTTCTCACTAGTATATGAATCAACGGCAGTCCTACCCCTTGAAGCCCTAAGAATCTCATTGAAAAACATCATTTCAGATGAAGACTAAAGAGTAGAAAGACTCAAGGAACTAGAATTATAGGATGAGAGAAGATAGAATGAACTCAACCACTTACAAGGATATTAGAATCACCTTAGAAGGAACTATCACAAGAAGGTAAGACCATGAACCTTTGAGGAAGGAGACCTCATACTTATGAAAATTGAATGAACCAATTAGAAAGGGTAAAAATAGGAAAGTTTGAGCCAAACTAGATAGGACCTTTTGTTATTATCACATCTTGTAATAGTGGGGCATACCAACTGGTAAAACCAGAAGGATATCAGCTACCAGGTTACATCAATAGCTCCGAAAATATTCCAAACCATGGTGAACCACATAGCTTCCAACAAGAATGAAACCTTTATGGATGTCACTGCACAAGCCTCTGCATAATGATCCCTTGCACCTGCTCATCCAATTTCACAAACACATGAACTATAGAGTCCTAATTGATGGCGGAGCTAGATTAAACATATGTACTTTGAATGTAATCAAACAATTGGGCTATTCTGAATCCAACATTGATTTCATGAGGAGAATCAATATCATGGCCTATGATGAGGAGGAAAGATCTTCAAAAAGTATCCTCATACTACCAGTCTGAATAGGCCCAGTTATGAAGAACACCCCATTCTAAATCCTAGACCTATAGTCAGGGTATAACATGTTACTAGGAAGACCATGGATCCATAGGATGCAAGTTGTACCCTCTACCTATCAGTAGTGCATCAAATTCCCATACTAGGGGGAAAAAATTATCAGTGAAGGAGATCCAAACATGTTCTAATACTACAACACCATCAAAAGCAGTACTGATAATCAAGTACTTTCAAACCAGGAGGCAAGCATTCCTTCCACCTCAAATTCCATTCCCAAGGATGTAACAAGAAGAGCAGGGAAGATATCCATTATAGATAAAGGATGTGGTGAGTACATCTATGAGGAATATTTTACCATCACCAACATGCCTCAAAGCCCAAGGTCATATGGAATACCAAAACTAGTGACAACATCTAAAACCCCAGAGCCTATTCTATTTTGATGTCCACCCACCATATTTGTCAAATGGGGGGACATTGTGGAAGAGAACCCTTTTGATTTGAATATAATAACTTGGTTGTATTAGAACCCACAAGAAACACCTTAGACACACATACCCGTGTCAACATATGGAGTCAGCTTCACAATACTACAAAACTTTGGGTATGATGGTATGACTGGTCTGGGGGAAAGACAAAAGGGTCTAATAGAATTGTCTTTACCACCAATCAAGAGAAATAAGAGAGGGTTAGGATATGGTAAAAATAGAACCAATACTACCACCCAGGACATACCCATAGATCAAGAGAAAGTTGCAAAGTTACACCAGGGGCAACACCCAAAACATGCCTTAATCAACAATATACTCCAACAACTATTGCCATCTAAAGTGGGAGCCTCTTATTCCTGATTGAACCTTAACCAAGCTATCCATGATGATGAGGAAAGTGAGACATCAAATGAGCATTCTAGTGCAACCAATTCCCATGAGTACGAGTGGAGATCCATCCACAATTCTGAACCAACCATCCTAGAATATTCCCCTTGGTCAGTCAACACTATACACCTTGAGGATATGTTCGACAAAATGATCATAGAGGACCAGCCATGTATCGATAAACATATCAATAAAAATTCCTTAGGTGGTGCATCCACATCACATTCCAAGTTTGTTAGCACTATCACTGTAGTCTAATTTACCCAAGCAAAGTCATCCCCCCATGAGGACCTTTGTCTAGTATATCCTAGACTGATAGAATGAGATCAATAAGGACAACCTGACATTGATACCTTTGAAATTATGAAGCCATCGTAGAATTCATGGGACTTAGAGAAGGCATGCCATCAGGGGACCAAAAAGAAGGTTTCTCTATTAAACTTGATAGATCAACCTATTTTGGGGAGGAAGCTCCTCTTTCAAGTCAAAAAATAAATAAATAAATAAATAAATAATTGCAAAATATCAAAGCAATAAAACTAGTTTGGTTATCAACCAAGTGAAAGGTGATCAAGCCAATCAATCAATGTCAAATAATGAGATTCATAAATCAGTAATGGACTCATATGACTCAGCTTTATCAGCTATCCAATCTATCAACAAGTGCATGGAAATCAAATTCAAGCCAATCAATCAAAGGTGAAAATCATGAGTTTCACAAGTGAACAAAGGACTCATATGACTCAACTTTAGTAGCTATCCAATTTGTATTCAAATCAGATATCCAAGTGATCAAATTCAAAATCAATCAAATCAAACAAATCAATTGTCTTACACAGTGAAGGATACGCTCAAAACTAGACAGATCAATCTTATATGAGTCATCAATTCTTGAAACTAGACACAATCAATCATCAGAGAATCAAGCAAATCAAGGAATGATAAACTATTGACTAGGTCAGTCATGTCAGTCAGATGTCAGTCTATCTTTTGTGGTTATGTTCTTATGCTACTCCAGGATACCACCAAGTGATGAGAGTATCTATGATGGATCATGATCTTATTTTATTTGATTTTTGTTTGTGGAATGTCTCATTTCAATTATGAGGCAATGATGATTTAGAATAAATGCGGTAGGCATTGTCACTTATATGGCAATTGTACAGTTTCATGATCTAAGCTTAACCCTGGAAAAGAATTGGACAATCATTTTCTGTTATCTTCTTGTTCCTACCAATACAATCATAGCGGTATCTAAATGATCTATATTTGGGTCCATTGGATTTCTATCTTGGTTTTTCTTTTATTTCGGATTGCTCAGAGTTCATAGCAGTATCTAGATGATCAATATTTGGGTGACTTTGGTTATCTTTCTTTTCAAAATCAGATATTATATCGGTATCCAGATGGTCAATATTTGGGAGCATTTGGATCTCTTTCTTTACAAAATCAGAGAACATGGTGGTATCCAGATGGTCAATATCTGGGTACATTTGGTTCTCTTTCTATTCAATCTCTCTACTCCTTCTAGTTATTAAGAGATCATAGCAGTATCCAGATGAGCAATATCTGGCTGCATTGGATTCTCTTCCATTTTAATAATAAGGAGCAATGATGAACAAAATTGGAAAACTCAACAACAACTTGGGTCACCCATCCTATCTATCAGTCCAATCTATCAATCGATTCTAGAGATAACTTAACACTAACTTTCTTCTAACTAACACATGGATTTACTCAGATATTTTGTGCATAGTAGATTGCATTCATTTATTGCATAAGAAAAATCCAAAAAATGTGCATAGTAGATCATATAATCAATGCATCCATCATCAATAACATCATAACTATCATAGGAATGCATTCATCATCATCATATAGTGATTCATATTTTCAAAAAATTAATGCTCATCTGACACATTTTCTATGCTTAATTTATTGAGGGGGCATATAGTCCACCTGTTGTCACTAGGGAAAGATCAAATCTGAAATTTTTTTGGCACAATGTGATGAATCACATTATATCAAAGAGGGGCAAATGTAGACACCCTAAAATGGACATACTTGCAACCTTACATTACAAACACTAAATTTCATCTATTAATTAATATTTTTTAATTATTAATTAATCATGTGTTTTCTTCTAATTTCATTCCCTAAATCATCTAATCAAATCCCCAAAATTAATTAAATAACTAATTTTATTTAATTAATTAACCTTAATTGATTAATCTCCATTAATTAATTAAATTCAATTTCCTAAAGTTTAAATTTAAATATTTAAACTTATTAATTAATTCTTCTACTTAAATTAATTTAATTTCATTCAATAATTCAATTCTAAACCAAAAAGAATTCAATTATCTCACATTTTGAATACTTTAATTACAAAAATGAATTAAATATTCAATTAAATCCTTTCTTTAGTTCAAAAAAGAGAACTCTTGATCAGATCTCTGATTGCATGAATTACTCCACCTACCTCTTCAGTTCAAAAAGTTAACTCCAAATTACCTCTTCACTTCAAAAGGTAACTCATAATCAACACTTCATTTAACCAAACTTTATCTCCTCTCTCCAGGTTGAGGAGGTGGAGTTTATTGATGGCTTGTCCAGCTCCCTTTGATCTCAACCGTTCATCCGTTGATCCTCTAATCTCTCTGATTGATCTCAACCGTTCATATCATTTCTATATTCTATATAATCAACCTCATAACCATTTGAAGGATCCATGATTTCAAGCTTTTGTGCGCCCTTAATCTATCAGATTGGTTCAAGCATCAAGCCTTCTTGCGACCAAACATCCAGGATTTCAAGCTTTCATGCACCCTTACTTTGTCAGATTGGTTCAAGCATCAAGCCTTCTTGAAATAACACATTCAATATCATATTATTGACGCTCCCAAGTCATAGATGATTCCCATACCAATACTGAGCACCACACACACAACATTTCAGAAGGATTAGAGACAGACAGTAGAAGATTCAAGCTTTGTTGGTTTGCATTCATTTGTATTCCTCCTTGATTGCTTGTCATTTTATTGTTCGTAGGTTAATTCTTAGTAGCTTGATTAATATATTTCCATTGCAAATTAGTGCTACTAACCCTTGTTATTGAGTGTATATAACATACTTACTTGGTATTCAACAAGTAAAAAATTAGCTTTCAGTTTGTTCACCATCATATGCCACGATCTGATTTTATGTTTGCCTCTTCTTTGTCTATCAATTTTCAAATGTTCCCACCATAAAGATGCATGTCTCTCAACTTTGTGTAAGAACACTTCACTTTCTTATCTTCATTTACAACCTCATAATTAAATTATTTTTCCATCTCTCTGATCCAATCTAGAAATTTATCTAATTCTAGTTGACCATCATAATTAAGTGGATTGAAATGTGGTCTTGCATTGATTCTAGTTAGGGATTTTATAAAACTATCATCTCCTTGTTCAAGTTTAGGTTTCTCTTCACCTCCTTCAACTACTTCTTCATTTATTTCTTCCTTTTCATCACTTACATCCTCAATATGTCAACCTCTTCTTTGGGTCATCTCCACAACTTCTAACCTAGCTGCAATTTGTCTCAACATATGAAACACAACTAGATTTGAATCTCTCCTTCCACCCTTATAATTTCCTTTGTGAGCCATCTTACATGAACCCTGTGCACTTGAGGATAAGATACTCTCTCTTTCATCCCACAAAAAATGAATCTAGGACTTTGCAAGCTAAGGAACCATGATCTACATCAATAGAATCAGAAACTTGCTTCGATACCACTTGGCTCTGTCAAGGATGAAGGTAAATCAATGAGATATGTTGAATCCTTGTAGCATGAGTCACACAACATAAACAAGTAACAATAGAGAGATATGGAAGATCAGCCTTCTTTATTATCAAAAAATTAGATACTATGGATCTGCAACATGCAGTCATACATCCCAGGCATACATGCTTGATTATAATCAAAATTTCTTACAAAATTCTTACCATTCAGCTAGAGAAATATAATCTTAGGAGAGATTCCCTTTTAGGAACAATTTCATAAGATTATAAAGCCTTCTCAAAGATCAAGATGAGCTAGAAAGATCACATTTCCCAATGAGGATGGAACATAATACAAAATACAGGTTAGGACCCAAATCATCAGGATCTACTTCCAATGAAAGAAATAAGAATTTTGATCCCTCAATTAGGTCAGCCATAAATGTAATATCATTGAGAAATGAACATTTAAGCTTTGTCAAGTGGGAAATTCCTTCGTGAGATAAAAAATACAAAATCGTCAAAAAACATGAAGAGCAATACAACCCCTCCCGCCAATAATATGACAGATCTCATGCATGAAGTAACCAAATGAAGTGAAAACCTAGGAGAAGGTTCAACAAGATGCCATGAACATGTTGTAAGGATCACAACTACAAAATATCTAAACTGAATGAATGTAGAAATAAACTCAGAGATTGGTCAAACAAGAAAACAAAAAACATTTTTTTTTGCTTCATGCAAGATTGCCAAGATCCCAAGATGCTCATGCATCACCTAAGGACCCATTACCATACATTAATGTATGGAAAGGGGTACTAAAGGTTTGTAAAGGGTCTTAAGGGTCCTATGATACATTAATGTATCATAGGACCCCTTAGTACCCCTTACGATATATTAATGTATGGTAATGGGTCCTAAGGGGTTGTAATTGGTGTTAAAGGGTCCTAAGATGTTAGTAATAACTGAGGGAGGGGGATGAAACAATGGCCTCAAAAATTAATCCTTAAATCAAACCTTCAAACTTAGTACCACAAATTTATACCTCTAGTTATCTTTAGTCCTGTAAGATGAATGCCTTGAGATACTTATATCAAATTACTACTTATCAGAATGCTGTGTAAAACCTTCTACTATATGGTTACCAATAAGCAGTCTTTCTATTTACCAAAACAAAGTGAATAACTAGTGTATACCAATCAATCCATATTTACTTAATTGAAATTCAAAACAATAAAGTAATGAACATTAACACATGGATTTTTAACATGGAAACCCTGTTAAGGAAAAAAACGCTGGGACCAATACCCCAAATTTTCACTCTTCTGAAGTGAGCTCGGTTAAGAGCCAACACTATTAAAGGTTACAAACACACTGTTAGGTGTGACCTTGTTAGAGGATTTAAATAAATAGTTTGTCACTTAGTATATGGCATCTAATGCTACCATCCTTGATCAAACACTCACTTGGCCTTTCAATAGGTATCGGGCATATCCAATGCTACTTTGTATGATAAAACTTTTTGATACTCCTTGGGATGTATCTCAATTAGAAAAGACATTTAAGTCCTGCTCGATTAAGAGAATTGATGCTTCAATAGTTAAACTGAAAAAATAAATTGATCTTTTCACATACAACTTGAATTGCATATTTTTAGATCTATTGTAAGTGCATTACCTTTCTGATCAATATAATCAATTCAATACCTTTTATCCACACTGTTATGCTCTGTGATGTTGTATTACTGTTCATCGGTGTTTGCAAAATTTAGCTCTTTCCTCAGCTTGATTGATCAGGTCTGAATGAAAACTTTCTTCTCCTTTAGAATCTCTTCAACATCTATTACTCCCCTTATTCATAATGAATAATCTTGTCTCTTATATAGACATGATTTCACCATTTCTTTGCTTTTTTGATCTTGGCATGATCCACAATTCTTGCCAATTAGATTTATAGAAAAACTCAAATTTTATCTTGTCAAATTTTATCTCGTAGAGTTCTTCTTCCCAACTGGAAAAAGAAGATTTAAATAATTTACTTATCTCTGGCTTTATCTTGTCAATTAAAACAATTATAAGTATTAGTTAAGTCTATTTTTAGCTCTTGACAGCTAAGCATTTTGTCATTTCTGAACTCTCTATTCTAGCGGTCAATACTTCAGTTAGTCATCAGTGATAACTAACTATTTTATCAGTGTGACTTCAATTTTCTTCAGGATCTCCATCCGTCAGGTTACACTGTTCTTTGCTCGTCGGTAATTCTGAGTATTTTCTCATTGAGTAACATTGTGACTTTTCTCTTGTTGATTTACTCTAACCGTCGGTGTGCACTCTGTCAGTGTATACAGTCACTTGTGAATACTTGACTTATATGCATTACTGATAGCATAGCCTTTGATTCATCAGTTATTTGAGGTCTTTGGCAGTATGTCCATGACCATACAGATTATACCATGTTGACATCAATGACAATACAATACATTAACTGATTTAATGTCTTGCATAAACTTTCTATGACTTGGTGATCATCAACTTAACATCTTCAAACATTCAATCAGTTATAGTTCATCAATCTTTCCCTTTGGCATTGATGGAAACACTATACATTATCACACTATATTATCACTAATACAATATGAAATATAACAGTTGAAGTTCATCAGACTACCACTCTTATGTACTATAGCTGATACAAATATCTGGTCCTTGGTAAGCTTATGAGAGTTTAGATTTGATTCTTGCAGCTTTCTCTCTATCTTCAATTCCTTCATTGGATAGATGTAGAATATTTCTTCTTCTGATGTGATGTGTTCTCTTCATGTGTCAAACTCTCTCCCTTTCACTTTTCTCTTTTCTTTTGATGTCTTTTGTCAACAATTCTCTCCCTTTGTATGTACTCTCCCTTTGGATAATGTGATGGATATAATCTCTCCTTGATGTGATAATGGATGATAATGGATATAATATCTCCCTTTGACAACAATGCCAAACAAATATTTGATAGTAATTCCAAACAATCCTTTATATCCATAATATACTCCTTGAATTTCCCAATCCATCATCAATACAACACTTATGATGCTCAAAGTAGATAAGTACCTTGCTGTGTATAGATTTATCTTTGAATTCCATCTCTTTTCTTGCATCAACATGAATGATATTCTTATAATATGTAGGTTGATGCAGCGTTCTAGTCATCTCACTGATTAGTAGACAAGGGTCCGACCCCTAGTCTTTTTCTAAAGTATTCAAATGCATCCTTGGGCAGTGGCTTGTTGAAGATATCAGCTAATTATTCCTTTGATTGAACATACTCAAGTATCTCTCAAACAATGATACTTGATAGAAATATGCTTTGTCTTAGCATGCATGACTGGATTCTTGGAAATGTTTATTGCACTAGTATTATCACAATAGATAATTATTGGTTCAAGAATTTTCATATGCATACCTTCCAGTAACTATTTGATCCATGCAATATTTGAGAAATTTGTAGTAGCAGCAACATACTCTACTTCTACAATAGATTGAGAGATGCATCCTTGCTTCTTGCTGATCCATGTGACAAGTGTGTCACCCATAAAGAATTCTCCTCCAGTTGTGCTCTTGCAGTCGTCAATATTTCCAGCCCAATCAGCGTCGATAAAGACCTTAAGTTCAAATTTTCCTTCTCTTCTATACCATAAACCATATTCATTGGTATTCTTCAGATATCTTAGGACTCTTTTCACAGCATTCATATGTGATTCGCTGCGATTAGCAAAAAATATTGCAACTATTCCTACTGCATGTGCAATATCAGGTCTAGTATGTACAACATACATGAGTTTTCCAATCATTGATCTGTACAAAGTCTAATTTACCTCTGATGACTTGTCCTCCTTTGTCAGATTACATCTAGTTTCCATCAGTGTTTCAACTAGTTTGGAATCTTCCATCTTGAATATTTTCAACACTTCCTTGATGTATTTGGATTGTGTAATGAAAATATCTTCATCTTGTTGCATGATTTGTAGACCAAGAAAGAACTTGATCTCTCCAAACATAGACATCTCAAACTCTTCTCTCATTTCATTTGCAAATGATTTTCATAGCATATCATTGCCTCCAAATATGATGTCATCACTAAATATCTCAACAATCAAAATGTTAGCATCAGTATCCTCTTTCAAATAAAGATTACTGTTTTCACTAGTTCTTACAAATCTAATACTTATGAGATAGGAATGAAGTCTTTCATACTAGGCTTGGGGTGCATTTTTTAATCCATACAAGTCTTTGTGTAGTCTACATACTATGTTCCTCTTGTCTGGATCAACAAATCCTTTTGGTTGTTCAATGTACACCTCTTCCTCAAGTATTCCATTTAGGAATGCAGATTTGACATCCATTTGGTATACCTTGAATCCTTTACATGCAGCATAAGAAAGTAATATTCTCACTCCTTCTAGCCTAGAAATGGGTGCAAAGGTTTCTCCATAGTCAATCCCTTCTTCTTGTGCATACCCCTTGCATACTAGTCTTTCTTCATTTCTGGTGACTTCTCCATTCTCATTCAGTTTATTCCTGAATATCCATTTTGTATCAATGAAATTTTTTTCATCTGGTCTCGGTACAAGGGTCCATGTCTTTTTTTTCTCAATCTACTCAATCTCCTCATTCATAGCACTAATCCATTCATCATTATCAAGTGCAGCATTGACATATTTTGGCTCAAAATCATAAATAAGACATCTTGTAATTAGAGACTTACTTTTGGTTCTCATACTAGATTTCTTGTCTCCAATGATCTGGTTTTGTGGATGGTTCCTTCTGACATATCTGGCAAGTATAGGTTCAATTCTTTTTCTATCATCTTGATCATCATTGTGTCCTTCATTCTTATCTCCATCGCTCGGTACATCATCTTGATCAATATCCTAATTTTTGGTGTTTGCAGCCTGATGCTTGGGTGCAATAATCTATTGCTCGGGAGCTATACATTGTTGCTTGGGTAGAGTTTCAGGTTCTTAATTGTAAATAAACCTATTGTAGTCCTCTGGTTCTTTTGTTCTTTCCTTTTCATTCTTCTCTAAAAATTCATATATCTTTACATTTGCACTTTCAAAAATTTTGTTAGAGGCTTTATTGAGACATTTATAAGCCTTGCTCTTGGTGGAATACCCTAGAGAGATTCCTTCATCACTTTTGGATTCAAGATTTCAATTTCTATCATCTTTTAAGATATAACATTAACTACCAAAGATCTTGAAGTAACTTACATTGGGTGTGTAGCAATACCATAGCTCATAGGGTGTCTTTATTCAATTGTACTTTGTTCAATGTGTAAACAAAAGTACTCACAACTTCCCTCCAGAAGATTTGGGTAAAACCTTTCTCTATCATGAGTGTCCTTGCACAATCAACAATGGATCTGTTCCTTCTTTCAGCAATTCCATTTTGTTGTGGTGTTCTTGGTGCAGAGACCTATCTTTTGATTCCATGCTCATTACAAAAGTTATTGAATTCATCTGAAATAAATTCCAGTCCTCTATTTGATCTTAAGCCTTTCAGTTCCTTACCACTTTTTCTTTCTGCCATTGCTTTGTACCATTTAAACATCTTGAGTGCTTAAGATTTATCTTTTAGAAACATTACTATCATCATTCTAGAGTAATCATCAAAAAAGAGAATAAAATATCTATCACCATAGTAACTCTTTATCCTCATGGGTACACATAGATCAGTATGGACTAATTCTAGAATGGCATCAGATGTATGGGTTTTGCTTTTGAAAATAGACTTTGTCATCTTACCTTGTTGACAATTTTTGCACATGATATTGTCTTGCTTAATCATTGTGGGTAAGTCTCTTACATTTCTCTTTCTGCTTATCTTTATCATGTTGTCAAGTTTTCATGACACAATATTTTGTGCCACAACCATATATCTTCATTTCTAGCCATTAAGCAAGTGGTGTCAGTATCATTCAGATAAAATAAGTTACCTTTTGTCTGCTCACCAGTACCAATCAGACTTCTTGATTTATTGAATATCTTTGCCTTCTTATTTTCATATGCTACTCTGTAACCTGAATTATTCAACTAAGAAACACTCAATAGATTATAATTCAATCCTTTCACCTAATAATCATTTTCACATTTTATCAGGTTATTCAACATTATAGTTCCTTTACCTTCAACTGGACAAGGTGTGTCATTACCCATTCTTACTGAACCACCATTATAGTATTCAAAAG
>MU226188.1:1502420-1542483 GCA_018584345.1 Thuja plicata
TATATATATGTTGCCCCACTTTTGGTCTGCATACAAAAAGTGAGTGTTTAATGTATAGTAGTGGTCATGAAAGCTTCATGTTGGTCGCGAGTCTAACTCTAGAGCCCCCCCTTTTAGGCTAGGAGGCCCTTACCCGTTTTTTCCAAATTGCCTTCTCTTTTGTAAGCCAGAGGGAATCTGTATCTAAGATTATGTTTTCATCAGGTAGGTTAAGTTCCCAATACGGTAAAGGCTATGGTTCAAAGAATTCTAACATCAGTCTTATGTGCAGTTGACGTATTTAGCCTCAACTCTTCATTTTGTAGTATTGGCTGAAAAATGGTCTTGAGCTTCTCCATGGTGGAAATCACTTGCAGAATGCATTTTCTGCAATTAACAGACTTAAGAATATTAGAGGTCGATGAAGGTTGAAATTGAGAAAGTCCGAGATGAAAAAATTTTAGGCATTCAAAGCGAACCTATTTCAAGAAAAATGAATGATTGAGTGATGAAAAATTCAAGGTGAAAGATTACGGGCGGGGAAGCAGAAAATGCCTTCTCCACTACTCCAACAGGCGGGTTTCAATCCGTGAAGTGCGTTTTCCACCGAGTCATTAAAAGGGAGGATTTTGAAGGATTTTCAAAGAAAAATCTATCTTATAAGTAGTTCAAGCTGTAAAGGAAATCAACAAAATCAACAAATGTCATTTTGACACCCTGATAAGCCAGATCTATCCTTTGGCGGATTTACAAAAAGAGAGCACTCCAAAAGCATTTCTCCGCCCAAAAGAGAAGCAAAAAAGTAATTTTCCACCACATCAAGAAAGTTACCGTTATGGTTACTAAAGTGAAAAGATGTTCTTAACAGCTTGCGGGAGCAAAGTAATTAATTCAAATAAATCTGTTTTACTTCATAACAAGCTTTTTCATTAATGTTGGGGCCCTTTCATTCGTGTGACGCAGGAAGTCGACTGTTAAACGGTAAGAATTCAAAAAGTTATAAAATCAGTTAAAAGTTGCGAATGAGAGCCACCATTTTTTCACCAAATTGTTTTGAATTTGAAGTCCCATATATTAGCTATTCCTCCCTCCAGCATTCCTAAGAGATATTTCTAATTTCTGAATTGAATCATCAGAAGCATGGCTTCTTGCAAATTCATGGGATTCAATGGGTTGAATGGCATCACCTTTGACTAACATAAGATCTTAGACACTTCTTTGAAGTTCTTTAACATGCAAAATTTTTAGAACAGGTTGAAAGTAGGCGAGATGAATGTGACTACTAAAAAACTAAAGGAGAGCGGGTTAGTTGAAGAAAATAGTTTTCCTGTAGCGGTTCAAGCCTCAGAGCTGGTTTGAGAATGTATTGCCTGATACAATCTAGACACCAAACAAATCCTTCTACCTGAAAACATGGTGCTTCTCCCTATTGATAGAGAGCCCATCCAAAACTCTCTCTATATACCAGAACAAGTAGAGTATTTAGAAATGATGTACAATCAAGGGGTGACTAAATATATCGCTAAAAAGGCCATTTGGAAGAAAGAGATAATGAAAGCATGGTTTCAAGAGCCCAAGAGTGCCAAAGGGAAGTTGTTGAAGACACTATACAACACTAATTTGAAGTTGGAGATCATAGATATCCTGGAGTTACTCCATAGGATCAGAGGTGAGAGTGAGGCACTCAACTTTGTTGATCATCACTTCTTCTTGGTTCAGGTAATCTATTCCGAACATCACTTCATTGATTGGGTGCTTATGGTAAGTGAGAATTTGTTGGAGGCCCTAGATAGAGCTAAATGCTAGAATGAATTTTACATGTCTTCAGTCCTCTTATATATTCTGGCTACACTCCAAATTTTTCTAGGTCTTCCCAGATTAGAGGAATTTCCTAATGATGTAAAGAGTTATGAATTTTTCCCCTCTTTGCAATTGCATAACAGCTATGCTGAGTATCTCCAGGTTAATGATGCGTTTACAATGATATTGTGCAGGGAGATCCAAGCCTATCTAGAAAGTAGATTCTCTCCTGAGGGCATGGACTTTATCAGCCAGTTTGGGTGTTATTTCATTCAATTTAGGGGTTTCTCATATCTTCATCTTGCAGGTTTTGATGACTTCCCTTTGAAGCTTCCCAGTTATCCTACTGATATGATCGTGCTGATCAAAGTAATGAGGCAAGCACTCTAAGTTAACTTACCTCTATGCTAAGGCTAAGAAGAAGGGATATGACTTCCCCATGACCATCAGAGCTTACAGCTATGCATCCCAGTTAGAGGCAAAGAATGTTCTCAAGACATTCTCAAAGAGGTCTTCTTTGGAAACCTACGATGTCTTGAGACTGCAATATGACCCAGTGAACTATGCTAGGGATGTATTGCAAATGATTCATGCAATTCATCATGTACATGATATTGAAGACTATTAGGCTAATTATAAGGATGATTTGGAAAGAAGAGAGAGATTATATGCCCGATTAACTATTGAATAAATCACAAGGTTCAATGTTAACATTGTAGTAGAGGGGCTAGAAGATGATGACAATCATATGTATGATAATACATATCTAGAGGAGATAAAGCTTACCCCTGTCAGTTCTAACCCTATGCTGGACCAAGCCATTAGTGATTTGCAGACTCTAATGGGGGGTATTTACAAAAGAACAAAAAAATGCATCAAATGGACTGCATGCCAAAAAAAGAGGTCAGAAAGGAAGCCTCCTACTCAGCAAACCTTGACAAAGGATACTTCTGGTACTACAACCACTTCATCGGTAAGGATTCCAACCATTGCTATAGGATCAACCCAGCTGATTGGAAGAGGTGATGAACCTCCTGAGAAAACAATCACATTGGAGAAGACTTGTGGAGAAGACCCACTTCCAGGCATTGGGACAACTGAAGAAGTAGTTACTACAGATCCAAGCAAGTCTGCAGATGAGCCCACCAAAAGTACAAAGCTGGTTATGGCTACTGCTATAGATACGCAAGTCGAGATCTCGACCCAAGAGGTTCCAAAGCAAGGATCCCCTGTTATAGTTGAGGTAAGAGAGGATAGTTCCAATACCTCTGCTATCGAATCAGATAAAGAGGTTGAGAAGCAACAAGAGGTTTCTCAAGTTGTCAAATTGATCTCTTCTTCCCCTACTTCAGTGAACCCATTCACTTCCCAGCCAAAAGCTACTCCCCCAGTCATAAGGAAATTGTTCATGGAAGAGTTGGTCTCTGCCAGTAAAGTCACTAGCGTAGAGTCATGGATAGAAAATACCCTGGAATGCAAGAGGAAGAGAGAGGAAGAAAGAAATCTTGGCAAAGATACTTTGTCATGGGCCCTTCAGCTAAGGCCACTATGAGCAAGTAGAAGCTAGTGAAGATGATGTCTACTCTAGGTCATGATCCTGGGACTAGGCACTTAACCATGGAAGTGGCCAAGCCAACTAAGGAAGGTTGATTCGAAGATATGACTGCTTCATATTTTCAGTTCTAGTCATTCAATATGGGGTTGGCTCATCATGACACCAAGGTAGATTGGTGGAAACCTACCAATGTGGCGATAGAAGAAGAGCTCGAGGAGCTCAAGACTGCCAAAGTTCAACTTAAGGCAGAAGTGGCAAAGCTGACCAACTTCATCAGGCATCTCCTCACTCTGATCGCAAGTGTTCCCAACACCCAAACCACCTTTGACCCCAGTGTTGCAGAGAACCAAGCCATTTTGGCTAAGTTGCAAGAGGACAAACATTATGGGAAGATTGGTAACTGATGGATTGAGAGGCTCAAGTCTGAAGGACTAGAAGTGGTTGAACAACTAGGTAACACCCTTCTCAGGCTAGAGGTAGAGAGCAATAACATTGCTAAGAACCTACAGACTCTCACATTAGAAAGGGTGAAGTGCTAGGAATATATAGTTATACTGCATGTGGTAGTAAAAATGAAGACTAAAGAAGCTCTAAAGGCTAAGATTTTATAGAAAGAAGATGAGCCTTTGATTGAATGGCTTCAGAGTCTAGAGCTCAAGATTGAGATGATCATCCAGGCTAAAGCAGGATTGCAACAAATAGATGTCAAAATCAAAGAAGAGCAGAGCAAAGATTTCAAACTCCTCTTAGGGCTTCATACAGAATCACAGACCAGTGGTCAGGGAAAAGCAATAATCAGAATAGCCAATATGCAGAAGTCATTTTCCGATTATTTGCATAAACTAGCATAAGAGTCTTCCTCTCATCTAGATAAAGTGCTAGAACTCCAGCAATTGAGTGGATGCATTTTTAGAGCTATGGAAGAACTAAAATATTAGACTGATGCCATTAAGATTCTTTCCAAAGAAAATTCTAGGTGGCTCATTCGATACACTAACATCCACGTCAACAGGCATGAAGAACTCATTTGAGTCATTACAACTATTATAGCCTATAGGGATAAATTAGACAAGGGGAAGGAAATTGAAGCCTAGATAGATTCCCCCTTGTGCTATTTTTGATACTATTGTAATCGATAAACCTTTGGTTATCTTTTTTGGTTGGGGGAGTTGAACCATTTTGGTTGCCTCCATTTTGTAACAGTCTAATTTGGAACTCTATATGTACTATTTCCAAAATCAATACAAAGGTCGGCTAAAATTTTGGTGTGAACGATATCATTTTAACTGAGTCAATTGTGTGTCTGAATACCATTTCTTTAACTAATTTGTTGCATTGCATTTATCTTTCTATTGAAATTCAAATATTTCTTTGAAATTAGTTTTACAATTTGTATTTGAACCAGAGTGTTGTATTATGAATTAATACAGTCAATTAAGGGGGAAATCTATTATATCCTAAGTTTGGGAAATGTTTCTGTGATACAGATGGATTCATCATCATTTCAGCATTAGTCATAGTCTTGCATCTGCATTTTCAATAGTTATCTTTGCATTACCAGTTTTAAGGATTAGTCTGATTGATGAAATCTCAGAATTGGTTAGATTTAGAATTGGATTTATCCTGCCTAAGCTATTTCCTGTCTAGGTTTAGCTTGGTTTACCTCTTCTATTATCTGGTTAAGAACATACCCTTGTTAAAGTAGGATTGATTAAAATTCATTGAAAATCATTCATGTAAGGGAGCTATACCTTTAAATTCAAAGGAAAATTAGTTTTTCAATACCAGTTTTCAACTATTGTATTCGATTGTTTTTAGGCATTTTGGGTATTTTGGAGTCAAATTCAAAAGGACAATCTGTTTACCAACATATTTTTGGTGACTCTACTGGGGAGATGAATAGTTTTTACACTAGAATTATATCATGGGGAAAGATGGTGCTTCCCCATGAAAATATAATTCCTGTACTCCAACCAAATCTTGGTTTTCAAGACAAACAAGAAGACCTTATTTCCTCGCTGAACACTTTTTCCTGGAGGTACAAAAGAAGCACCGAACTTTACAGAAACACCAGTCAAGTGCTAGAGAAAGAAGAAGCTAGAGAAGAAGCACTTGAAAGAGCCCTCCAAAGGAGAAATCAAAGAAGTTCCCAATGCCAAGCCGAGCGTGAAGCTAGGCCACAAAATTAGTCAAAAATCTGGAGCCTAAAAGATTTCTCAGGAGCACAAAGAAAGAAGGAAGTACAAATGCAGTCTTTGAGAGACTTGTGGATATTAAATTTGCTCTTCTTGAAGTACCTCACCCAAGAAATAGAACTGCAAAAAGCCGGAGTAGACCTTCTTCACCCCCTAAGCTGTCTACTCTTTTATCCACCACTTGCCAAGTGTTAACGTTACATGGAGTAGTTGCTCCCCCTGTTATCAATCTAACCCCTTATTTCCCTCAAGTAACAATGGAACTACCTTGGGCTACTACAGTCAAACCCTTGCAATTAGTAGCATACAATGCTCTTCCTTTAGGGTCTAGAAAGAACTTTTCTAAATTTTATGGAGACAGGAAAGTATCTACAGATGAACATATTGCTACATTCTTTGCTTCAGTCAATATTCTAGCAGTACGAGAAGAGGATGTTGCCATTAGATTATTTGTTGAGACCCTTGTTGAGGGCGCTATTGATTGGTTTCACCACCTACCAAATTCTTCTATTACAGACTAGGCCTCCATGAGAGTTCCTTTTGAAAGAAGGTTTAAAACTGTAGAAGATGAACATGCTCTATTGACGCAATTAACCTCTATCAAGAAAGAGCCTTCTATCAGTATGAGAGATTTCATAGCTAGATTCAATAAGCTTGTAAATTGTATTCTAGCAGCTAATAGACCTATGGCGGGAAATTTGAAAACTTTCTTTATAAGTGCTATTCCACCAGACATCAATTATGATCTAAGAAGAGTGAACCTTGTAGGTTTAAATGCTACATAGAGAACTGTCGTAGAACTTGAAGATCACATGATCTCATTCAAGAAATGGAAGAGAGAGATCCAGTCTAAAGATAGTACTAGTGGTACCACATCGTCTGATGAGATGATCCAAAAATTGTCAAATTAATTCATCGCCTTCAAAAGACAACTTCCTAGATTCAATAACTCTTATCAGCAGAATTATCAAGAGCAGCTCGGAAGAGGCAATGATGGGAGGAATGCTGATGGTAAAGCATTATAGTTAACTAGTCCACCATAAAGGCTAGCTATTGAACCCCCTCCTAAAAGAGGGAATATGTGTTCCTTTCATCTAACTATAGGTCATGATGGAGAAAGCTTCCCTCATGTAGTTGGTGCTTGGAAAATGCATTAGACTGATGAATGGAATGCTGGAGTCTCTGGAGCCAACCCAGATTCATACTCACATGGCGACTCTAAAAACTTATATTTTGAGTATGAGTCTAATTCTGAACAAGGAGAAACATGTTATGCGACCATAGATGGGACTTCCTATATAGTCTTGACCAAGATCCAGAAAGATAAAGGTCTTTCTTCTACACCCCCACCTAAAAATAATGAGGCATCTACCTCTAACCCTAAGGAAGCCAATCAAGGTGTGAGAATTCTACAACCAGGTAAGGAGCAGAACTCTTTTGACATCATTCAATTCTGTAGAGACTCTCAAATTCAAATTTCTCCCATAGATTATCTCAAGTCCAATCCTATAGAATTGCATAAATTAGTAGATTGTTGTACAGAAGGGAATCAGAACCTAAACCAGAACGTCATGACTACTATAGAAAATGAGTCTATTTTTGTAGATCCCATTGAGTGAGGTGAACCATCTGTGTAAGCTACTTTCCCAGGTCAGAAGCCTGACCCATTCTATGTGTCTTTATATATTAATGGGTGAAAGTTGAGAAATTGTATAATAGATTCTAGGGCCTCAGATAATGTAATACCATCAATAGTAGCTAAAGCTTTAGGACTTACACTTACTAAAGCTCATGGTAGGTGCTATTCTATGGACTCCAAGCAAGTGCCTCTAGTTAGACAAATTAAGGATGCCCAAGTGGCTCTGGTAGCACACCCTGAGAAGAAAATACTATTAACAATTCTAGTC
Source organism: Thuja plicata (assembly GCA_018584345.1). Classification (NCBI taxonomy): domain Eukaryota; kingdom Viridiplantae; phylum Streptophyta; class Pinopsida; order Cupressales; family Cupressaceae; genus Thuja; species Thuja plicata. The sequence continues at coordinate 1,509,857 of MU226188.1, forward strand.
ACTGATATAACTTCTAGCTATGGTTTGTTTCTAAGTAGGAGTTTTTGCAGAGATATAGGAGGGGAAATAAAGCTAGATTGGTCTCAAGCTTTAACCCCGGTGGGTAATAAAAATATTAAATTGGCCCTGAAAGAGAAGGCTAAGTTTACATTGCTGAAATATGATGACCCTAAAGCCCAAATTTTGTATCAAGAATTGGAATTTGGCAACCATATGCTATTTATTGATGATCACAATGAGGAAGTGAAACCAGGAGAACAAGAAAAGGAATTTTCCACCGATGAAAAATCATCCCAAATCTGGACACTTGAATTTGATGGCAATTGTGCATTGTCAGGATCTAGTGTAGGTGTGGTCTTAATATCACCATATGGAATATGTGAGCCTATGGCTTATAAATTAGAGTTCAAAAATACCAACAATACTTCCAAATATGAATCCATTCTGTTAGGAACCGTCACTACAAAGGAAAAAAAGTGTGAAGATTTTGAGAGCTCATGGTGATGCAGAGCTTATCATGTGCCAGGTTAAGAATAAATACTCTGTTAAAAATCACAGATTAAAGAACTACAAAAATAGAGTATGGGATGAAATAGAAGCACTGGATGCATTCTTTATTGAATCAGTGTCAAGAGAGTTGAATACTAAGGTAGACTCCCTGGTTGTTTCAAATTCATTACTCCTTCCCCACCCAAAATTCAAAGATAAGAAGTACCAAGTGGAAGTCATATATCAACCGTCTGTGCCCAAGAATGTGGAATATTGGCAAGTGTTTGAAGATAAAAAAAATCTCCTTCTCTTTCTAGAGAGCGGTGGTGACTTCCATAAAGAGGTCTATGGCAACCATAAAGGAGTTCATCTAGACAAGAAAAAGAAAGATAAGTTGAATGTTATCCAACTACAAGGTAATATCATTCTGCCCCATCTAGTTACCCTTGAAAATATTTTCAATAGGAATGAAACTTTCGTAAAGAAGAAAAGAATCGAAAGAGGTCCTACCACTAGTAAATATGAAGGAATGAATATCAGAACTGACAAAGATCCCAAGATGATCAACATTGGGAAGTGTTGTACTGAAGAAGAAAGGAATGAGGCCAAGAAACTCTTACTAGAATACTCAAATGTTTTTGCCTTGAGCTATGAAGACCTGAAGAGTTTTATGGGTGGGAAATTCAAGCATCAAATCCCGTTAAAGCCTGAAGCTACCCCATTCAAGAAAAAGTAAAGGAACTATAATCCCAAAGTTGCTGATGCAATAATTAAGGAGGTGGATAAAATTCTTAAAGAAAGGATCATCTATCCTATACACCACTCTACCTAGGTGGGAAACACAGTGCCTATGAGGAAGAAGAATGGAGAGATAAGAACCTATGTAGACTTCAAAAATCTTAACCAATCTTCTTTGAAAGACAATTATGCTCTTCCCAATATGGATCACTTACTGCAGATCGTAGCCAGAGCTGAAATGATGTCTATGTTGGATGAATTTTCAGGATATAATCAGATAGAAGTTGAGAAAGCGGACCAGCATAAAACAATGTTCACCACCCCATGGGGCACTTTCGCTTACTACAAAATGCCATTTGGGCTAATCAATAGTGGAGCTACTTTTCAGAGAGGTGTGGACCTTTCCTTCAGTGATATGAAGAATAAAATCATTGGTATGTATTTGGATGATCTAACCCTATTTTCTAGGAAAAGAGTAGATCATATAAATGACTTAAGGAAAGTATTGCAAAGGTGTTGGGAAGATAGGATTTCATTGAATCCCAAGAATTTAGTCTTCTGTGTATCTGAGGGGAGATTTCTAGGTCACATCATCTCCCAGGAAGGCATAATAATTGATCTAGAAAGGGTTAAAGCTATTCAACAATTGAGTTTACCTATGAATAAAACTGGAGTAAAATCTTTTTTTGGTCAGATTAACTTTCTCAGAAGGTTTGTTCCAGATTTTTCAGAAATTACTAAATGTATAGTTGATATGATGAAGGGAAATGTGAATTTCAAGTGGAATGAACCCGGTAAGAAAGCCTTCAAAAATCCTTCAAAAACATAAAGAATGCCATAGCCAATGCTCTGGTGTTATGTCACCCAGATTACAAGAAAGATTTTGTAATCTATTGTTATTCTTCTGAACATACTCTATCAGCCATTCTCATGCAGGAAAATGAGGAAGGAATCCAGGCTCCTATTTCTTTTATGAGCACGCCTCTAAACAATCATGAACTGAAATACTCCCAAACTGAAAAGCACACTTTCACAGTCATTAAGGCTTTAAAGAATTGCAGATTCTACATCTTACACTCACACTCTCTTGTGTATGTACCTGATATCACAGTAAAAAGTATATTGACTCAACAAGATGTAGGATGTAACAAATGAGGAACATGGGTAGCTAAAATGATAGAATATGTTGTAGAGATCAAGCCCACAAAGCTAGTGAGAGGCAATGCATTATGCAGGGCGATGGTGTAAAACCAAGCAAGCAAAGATCCAAAAGCTACACATTTGGTTTTTGTGGTAAGTATGCAAGATCCCTGGTTTGAAAACATCATGTATTTCCTTACATATGGTGAATGCCTTGAAGGGCTAAATTCTAAGCAAAGAAGAGACCTGAAACTAAAGGCTTCTAAATATGTTATCTAAGAAGATAGATTATATAAGAGATCAATTGATAGGACCTTTCTTTGATGTGTTGATAGAAAGCAACAAGAGAAGTTGTTAGAAGTGTTTCATGATGAAGCTTGCGGACATTTCTCCTTATCAGTTACCACATTCAAGATTTTGAGATAGTGTTATTACTGGCCAAGAATTTTTAGAGATGCTTACCACTAGGTGGAAAAGTGTGAGAAATGAAAAATGTTTACTGGAAAGCCACAATTAGCAACGCTGCCTTTGAGACCAGTGATAAATGAAGGTCCTTTTCAACAATGGGGTCTTGATTTTATTGGTCCTATAAACCCCACATCTAGTGTAGGTCATACTTATATAATCACCGTGACTGACTACTTCACAAAATGGGTAGAGGCAAAAGTAACCAAGAGAACTACTTCAAAATTAGTATGTGAGTTCATCAAAGAAAGCATTGTGGTAAGGTTTGGTGTCCCTGTTAAGTTAGTTATGGATAACACCACATAATTTTCTTCTCAAGAAATTATTGAATTTTGCTTCGAGTATGACATCATGGTCAGTCATTCCTCTGACTATTTCCCTCAAGGGAATGACCAAGCTGAATCTAGCAATAAAAACCTGGTGAATATCATGAATAAGCTTGTAGCAGACAACCAGAGAACTTGGCATAAGAAAACCTATGAATCCCTCTGGGCAGATAGAGTGACTCCCAAAAGAGCCATAGGTGTAACCCCTTTTGAACTTGTTTACAGAGTAGAGGCTAGCCTTCCATTACCTCTAGAGTTAGCAACATGAAAACTGGGAACAACAGTAGAAGATGGCATATATGAAGATGGTTTAGAAAATAGAATTCTGTACCTAAATAATTTGGAAGAAGAAAGAGAGAAAATAGTAGATCACATTACAGAGCATCAGATGCATGTAAAGAGTTTGTTTGATAAAAAGAGAAGACCCCAAAAATTTATGGAAGGAGACATGGTGCTATTGTGGGACAAGCATAGGGCACCCAAGGGAATGCATGGAAAATTTGAAATGCTATGGAAAGGACCTTTCAAGATCCATCAGGAGTTCAAGAAGAACTCTTTCAAATTGACATATCTAGATGGTGAAGCGCTACCCCTGACATATAATGGTCAGGATTTGAAGCTCTATCAGATTTGAATTGAAAATAGGTAACCCCTATATTGTACAATAGTTACATTTAGTTCCTATTTGTGTTTTCCTAGTTAGGTTCCATTTCTTTTTTCCCTTTTTGTGTCTTGTTTTAGTTCTATTGCGAGCTGCCCTTTGTTGAAATTTGTGAAACCAGTGATCCAAGATTTCTTGCTTGGACATGTGAATGTCCAAGTCCCCAGACATAGCCAGTTGTTGCCCCACTTTTGGTCTGCATAACAAAAGTGAGTGTTTAATGTATAGTAGTGGTCATGAAAGCTTCATGTCGGTCCTGAGTCTAAGTCTAGAGCCCCCCATTTTAGGCTAGGAGGCCCTTACCAGATTTTTCCAAATTTCCTTCTCTTTTGTAAGCCAAAGGGAATTTGTATCTGAGATTATGTTTTCATTGGGTAGGTTAAGTTCCCAATCTGATAAAGGCTATGGTTTGAAGAATTATAACATCAGTCTTATGCACTGTTGACGTATTTATCCTTAACTCTTCATTTTGTAGTATTGGTGGAAAAATAGTCTCTAGCTTCTCCATGGCCAAAAATCACTTGCAAAATGTGTTTTCCGCAATTAATAGACTTAAGAATATCAAAGGTTGATGAAGGTTGAAATTGAGAAAGTCAGGGATGAAAAAGTTTCAGGCATTCGGAGCGAACCTATTTCAAGAAAAATAAATGATTTAGTGATGAAAAATTCAAGGTGAAAGCTTATGGGTGGGGAAGCGGAAAATGCCTTCTCCACTAATCCAACAAGTGGGTTTCAACCCGTGAAGTGCATTTTCCGCCGAGTCATTAAAAGGGAGGATTTTGAAGGATTTTTAAAGAAAAATCTATCTTATAAGTAGTTCAAGCTATAAAGGAAATCAAAGAAATCAACACATGTCATTTTGACACCTTGATAAGCCAGATCTATCCTTTGGAAGATTTTTGAAAAGAGATCACTCCCAAAGCATTTCTCTGCCTGAAAGAGATGCGGAAAAGTAATTTTCCACCACATCAAGAAAGTTACTGTTACGGTTACTAAAGTGAAAAGATGTTCTTAACGGTTTGCGGGAGCAAAGTAATTAATTCAAATAAAGCCATTTTACTTCATAATGGGATTTTTCATTAATGTCAGGGTCTTTTCATTCGTGTGGCATAGGAAGTTGACCGTTAAATGGTAAGAATTAAAAAAATTATAAAATCAGTTGAAAGTTATGAACGAGAGCCACCATTTGTTTGCCAAATTGTTTTGAATTCAAAGTCCCATATATTAACTATTCCTCGCTCCCGCATTCCTAAGAGATATTTCTAATTTTCAAATTGAATCATCAGAAGCATGGCTTCCATATTTATCGGATTCGATGGATTGAATGGCATCACCTCTAACTGGCATAAGATCTTAGACACTTCTTTGAAGTTCTTCGACATGCAAAATTTTTAGAACAGGTTGAAAGTAGACCAGATGCATGTGATTATTGAAAAACTAAAGGAGAGTGGGTTAGTTGAAGCAGTTGGTTTTCCGGTAGCGGTTCAAGCCCTAGAGCTAGTTCGAGAATGTATTTCCCGATACAATTTGGACACCAAACAAATCCTTCTACCCAATGACATAGTTCTTCTCTCTATTGATAGAGAGTCTATGCAAAACTCTCTCCGTATCCCAGAATGAGTAGAGTATTCAGAAATGACGTACAGTCGAGCAGTGACTGAATATATCACTAAAAAGGCCATTTGGAAGAAGGAGATAATGAAATCATGGTTTCAAGAACCCAAGAGCTCCAAAGGGAAGCTGTCGAAGACACTATATGACACTAATTTGAAGTTGGAGATCATAGATATCCTAGTGTTACTCCACAGGATCAGAGGTGAGAGTGAGGCACTCAACTTTGTTGATCATCACTTCTTCCTGGTTCAGGTAATCTATTCCTAACATCACTTCATTGATTGGGTGCTTATGGTAAGTGATAATCTCTCAGAGGCCATAGATAGAGCTAAACACCAGAATGAATTTTACATGTCTTCAGTCCTCTTATATATTTTGGCTACACTCCAAATTTTTCCAGGTCTTCCTAGATTAGAGGAATTTCCTGATGATATAAAGAGTTATGAATTTTTCCCCTCTTTGCAATTGCATAACAGCTATGCTGAGTATCTCTGGGTTAAAGATACGTTTACAATGAGATTGTGTAGGGAGCTCCAAGGCTATCCAGAAAGGAGATTCTCTGCTAAGGACATGGTCTTTATCAGCTTGTTTGAGTGTTATTTCATTCAATTTAGGGGTTTCTCATATCTTCGTCTTGCAGGTTTTGATGGCTTCCCTTTGAAGCTGCCCAGATATCCTACTGATATGATCGTGTTGATCGAAGTAATGAGGCAATAACTCCAAGTGAACTTACTCTGTGATGAGGCTAAGAAGAAGGGATATGACTTCCCCATGACCATCGGAGCTTACAGCTGCACGTCTTGGTCAGAGGTGAAGAATGTTCTCAAGACATTCTCAAAGAGGTCTTCTTTGGAAACCTACGATGTCTTGAGACCCTAGTATGACCTAGTGAACTATGCCAGGGATGTATTGAAAATGAGTCACGCAATTCATCATGTACATGATATTGCAGACTACTAGGCTAATTGTAAGGATGATTTGGAAAGTAGAGAGAGATTCTACGTCCGATTAACCATTGAACAAATCAAAAGATTCAATGTTAACATTGTAGTAGAGGGGCTAGAAGATGATGGCAATCATATGTATGATAATACATATCTAGAGGAGATAAAGCTTACCCCTGTCAGTTCTGAACTTATGCTGGACCAAGCAATTAGTGATTTATAGACTCTAATGGGTGTATTTACAAAAGAATAGAACAATGGGTCGAATGGATTGTAGGCCAGAGAAAGAGGTCAGAAAGGAAGCCTCCTACTCAGCGGACCCTGACAAAGGATACTTCTAGTACTACAACCACTTTGTCAGTAATGATTCCAACCGTTGTTAAAGGATCAACCTAGTCAGAGGGAGGAGGTGATGAACCTCCTGAGAAAACAATCACATTGGAGAAGACTTGTGGAGAAGGCCCGCTTCTAGGCATTGGGACAACTAAAGAAGTAGTTACTATAGATCCAAGAAACTCTACAGATGAGAACATCAAAAGTACAGAGCTGGTTATGGCTACTGCTATGGATATGCAAGTTAGGATCTCGACCCAAGAGGTTCCAAGGTGAGGATCCCCTATTATAGTTGAGGTAAGAGAGGATAGTTCTAGTACCTCTACTACAGAATTAGATAAAGAGGTTGAGAAGCAACAAGAGGTTGCTCAAGTTGTCAAATTGATCTCTTCTTCCCCTACTGTAGTGAACCATGCACTTCCCAGCCAAAAGCTACTCCCCCAGTCATAAGGAAATTGTTCATGGAAGAGTTGGTCTCTACCAGCAAAGTCACTAGCGTAGAGTCATGGATAACAAATACCCTAGAATGCAAGAGGAAGAGAGTGGAAGAAAGAAATCCTGGCGGAGACACTCTGTCACAGGCCCTTTAGCCCAAGGCCACTACATGCAAGAAGAAGCTAGTAAAGATGATGTCTACTCTGGGTCGTGATCCTGAGACTGGGCACTTCACCATGGAAGTGGCCAAGCCAACTAAGGAAAGTAGATTCAAAGATATGACTGCTTCAGATTTTTATTTTTAGTCATTTGATATGGAGGTGGATTGCCATGACACCAAGGTAGATTGGTGTAAATCAACCAATGTGGTGATAGAAGAAGAGCTCAAGGAGCTCAAGACTACCAAAGTTCAACTTAAGACAGAAGTTGATGAGCTGACCAACTTCATCAAGAAAATCCTCACTCTGATCACAAGCATTCCCAGCACCCAAACCACCTTTGACCCTAGTGCGGTAGAGAACCAAGCCATTCTGGCTAAGTTGCAAGAGAACCAACATTATGGGAAGATTGGTAAATGGTGGTTTGAGAAGCTCAAGTCAGAAGGACTAGCAGTGGTTGAACAACTAGGTAACACCCTTCTAAGGCTAGAGGTAGAGAGAAATAACATTTCTAGGAACCTACAGACTCTCACGTCAAAAAGGGTGAAGTGCCAGGAATGTATAGTTATGCTACATGTGGTAGTAAAAATGAAGACTAAAGAAGCTCTAAAGGCTAAGATTTTACAGAAAGGAGATGAGCCTTTGATCAAATGGCTTCAGAGTTTAGAGTTCAAGATTGAGTTGATCATCTAGGCTGAAGCCAGATTACAATAAGCGAATGTCAAAATCAAAGAAGAGAAGAGCAAAGATTTAAAACTCCTCTTAGGGCTTCATATAGAATCATAGACCAGTGGTAAGGGAAAATCAATAATCGGAATAGCCAATATGTAGAAGTCATTTTCTGATTATTTGCATAAACTGGCAGAAGAGACTTCCTCTCATCTAGATAAAGTGCTAGAACTCCAACAATTGAGTGGATGCATTTTCAGAGCTATGGAAGAAATGAAAGATTAGATTGATGCCATTAAGATTATCGCCAAGGAACATTCCAAGTGGCTCATTTGATACAGTAACATCCATGTCAACAAGCATGAAGAGCTCATTTGATTCATTATAGCTGTTACAGCCTATAGGGCTAAATTAGACAAGGGGAAGAAAACTGAAGCCTAGATAGATTCCCCCTTGTGCTATTTTTGATACTATTGTAACCGATAAACCTTCAGTTAGCTTTTTTGGTTGGGGAAGTTGAACCATTTTGGTTGCCTCCTTTTTGTAACGGTCTAATCTGGAGCTATATATGTATTATTTCCAAAATCAATACAAAGGTCGACTAAAGTTTTGGTGTGAATGATATCATTTTTGCTGAGTCAATTGTGTGTCTGAATACCATTTCTTTAATTGTTCCATTTCATTGCATTTATCTTTCTATTGAAATTCAAATATTTCTTTGAAATTAGTTTTACAATTTGTATTCGAACCAGAGTGTTGTATTATGAATTAATATGATCAATTAAAGGGGAAATCTATTGTATCCTTAGTTTGGGAAATGTTTCTGTGATATAGATGGATTCATCATCATTTCAACATTAATCGTAGTCTTGCATCTACATTTTCAATAGTTATCTCTGCATTACCAGTTTTAGGGATTAGTCTGATTGATGAAATTTCATAATTGGTTAGAGTTAGAATTGGATTTATCCTACCTAAGCTATTTCCTATCTAGGTTTAGCTTGGTTTACCTCTTCTGTTCTCAAGTTAAGAACATACCCATGTTAAAGTAGGACATATTAAAATTCATTGAAAATCATTCATGTAAGGGAGCTGTACCTTTAAATTCAGAGGAAAATAAGTTTTTCAATAATGGTTTTCCAACTGTTGTATTTGATTGTTCTTAAGCATTTTGGGTATTTTGGAGTCAAATTCAAAAGGACAATTTGTTTACCAACAATATATATATATATATATATATATATATATATATCACACCCTATCTCCCCCTCTCTCTCTTTCTTCACTTCTCACCCTCTCTTTCCCTCTACACTGAAAGGAGAGGGAGAGGGTGAGAGAAGGTGTGTGTGAGAGAGAGAGGCATAATATTACATTGTTTCATATTTTAGTACTCCATATATGGCACACACCATATTTTAAATATGCAAAAATGTGATATATGTGAAATATGCAACATTTTAGAGCATTTTTACACATATATGACTCATGCTATATATGATGCATGTTATATAGGGCATACACCATATAAGGCATGTACTTTTTAACTGCATTGGGAACCACCAAGAAAAGGCTTGGATTTCCATTGGGCATCAACCCCAAAGGCTTGGATGATTCAAATAGGTCTGAGACATGTTTTCCAACAAACACACAAAAAAATCACATTTTTTATGTGTGCTCCCTATCAGGTTTGTGGATTGGAGGTTAATTTTCCCTTACATGTATCAGTGCAATTCTTATCTAAATTATTCAATTGGGGTTTGGAGGAAACACCCCTTTCAGGGTCGAAGAGAAGCTCCCCATGCTGCAAAGACCAAATTATTACCTTGAGAACCACACAAAACTTCATGGCGCACACCATTTTCTTGATTTTTAAAGATACTCTAGATCCCTACAAATCACCCTATTTTTGTAATCGACATAATTATTGATAAGTACATTTTACTTGAGTTTTAAAAACTTGACACTACAATAAATCCCCATCATTAGCTCCCTTTTTTGCTCCCTTTTTTTCTTCCACATATTGTTTTAATGTATTTCTCATCCATTTTTTGAAACATAGGCGCTATTCATCGGGTCAACGCTAGTGATGGCATATTTTGTGCTGAGTAGAAGAGCTTGATGAAAATTTAGGTGCTATGTAACAAATTTATTTTTATCAATATGAGCTCCCACATTGATGCATGTTGAACAAGTAGGTGCACAATTAGGCGGTATATTAAACTATCCATTTGTTAGCCTGCCATATTTGATTTTCCTGGATATTCTGGTGATTTAATGTCAAAATATTTTGGTCATTGTTTCATTCTCTCAATTTATGTCTATATATCTCTTATTTCCTATCCTAACACTTTATTGTTTATTTTGATTAAATTATTTATTACACCCTTGTGGAGGTTAATAAATATGACAACTAGGGTTTGCGAGGCTATGTGGTGGTCTTTGGGCGGTGATATAAGTGTTGTTGTGTCCTTGTGACTTATTCAAGTACATAATACATTTATCCCATGGGGACTAAATGGTGGACCATGTGTCAATAATTGAAGGTCCTCACAGAAAGTTTTTAAGACTGTCAGTAAGACCTAAGACCCCGCAAGTGGATGTTTATGATGACTATAGCAGTTTGTCGCATCCTCACAACAGTTAGTGGGGGAAATTTTTTAGGGTCATGAGCTTGAAAGGAAGAATAAGATTCTATGGTGGTCCCTTTTCTTTGCCTTGTGGCTTATTATGTAAGACCCAATTTTGGACCACGGGGAAGCGAGGATGATACATGTAGCACTTGATGAGTTTTCTTCACCACATCATCACGAGGTTAACAAATTGGTATGGTTACATGTCACAGTTGAGAGAGGCAATAAAACCTATTGAAGACCTCTAGAATCATATCCTCATAGGCCTAAATTATTGTTAAGGAAAATTATTTTGAGCCTCACAACACTTTATGTGGGTTACTCAAAACTATTTGACAATTAATTGTAGAAAGAATTGGCGGTGGGAAATATCTAAGAAGAGACATCATGATTGATGGAATGTTGCAGTTTTTGATCTAAAAATCATTCCCTTACTGCCCAAACTTTTGAGTGTCACATTTAACCATCTATAACCAAGGGAAAAGGCCATAATGACAAGTCTTGTAGATGTTGGGATAGGTGCAAATCTTTGGATACCTATTGCTTCCTTTTTGTAGTTTGAAAGTGTGAGCCATAACATAAATACAAGAAGGGATAAATGTATAATGAGTTATGTATGTTGTCTAAATTTGAATTCTAGCATTTTTCTACCTCAATAAATACCCATGGGCGATAATGGCATGGCTCAAAATCTTGGTTGGATCACAAGCCTCATAATAATAAGCACTCCATGGCCTCCTCTAGATTCACTCAAGGAAACAAATAGAGGTAACAACATTCATGGGGAGAATATATTCTATGATTGGCTAGTTTCATTTGGTAAAAAAATATAAAAGGAATACTCTAGCCTATAGCTTGTTTCATTCCTTGTGTTTATAAAAGGAATATCAAGGCCAAACTTATGGGTTCTAAAAATTCTTTGTACATGGAAAAGAAGAATAGTTTATGTAATAGGTCTTTTTGCAGAAATAGGAATAAAAAAATCTTGTATTAAATAAAATGTATGAATACTTCTCAAGAAAGTAATTGAAAATATCATTTGAATATTGCCTCCTTCTCTGTTTTCTTTCCATTACATAAGTCTTTCCATTCAAAATAGACAAATTTGTCTTCATGATAATTTCATGAATGTATAATGTGTTTACTAGTTTTCTTCAAGGAAGAGATTATATCCTTTTAGATGCATTTAGTGATTCGGGGAAAATATTTGTGATTTCATTAGTGTAATCTTAGGTGATAAATGTGACAAGTGTATGTATGGTATAAATTTATGATGATAATATTGGTTATGTTGGATTACATATATGTTAGGCATATTCATTAATCTTAATCTTGTATCTCTGTGAGAAGTTAAACATAAATTTGGATGTTTCTTATAGTTTTTTCCCTATAGGTTAAGCACTGGTCTAAGTCATGTTATGGTGCATTCAAGGACAGATGTAACTCAAAGATACTTGTTCAATCCTTGTAACATGATTCACACAACAGAAACAACAAGTAACAATAGAGAGATATGCAAGATCATTATTCTTTATTATCAAAAAATTGTATACAAGGATTTGCAACATGCAATCATACATGTCATGCATACATGCCTGATTACAATCATAATTCCTTAAAAAGTCCTCATCATTAAGCTACAAAAAGATAATCTTATGAGAGACGCCCCATTAGGACCAATTCCATAAGCTTATAATCCTTCACAAACAAAAGGTCTACCTAGAGAGATTACATTTTCCAACAACATGAAAATGTATTAAAAAATATAGGTAAGGACCCAAATCATAATAATCTCCCACAAATGAAAGAAACATGAATCACGGTCCTTCAATTAGGTAATCCATGAACTCAAAATTTTTTAGAAATGAGTCATTAAGTTTGTCCATTCAGGGAATCCTCCACGATACCAGAAAACACAAACTGGTCATGAAATGTGAAGAACAGTTAAGTCCCACCAAGAATCTACAAGACCTCATGTGTGAAGTAACCAAATGAAGTTTGAACCTAGGAGAAGGTTCAGTAGGATTCCATGAGAATGTTGTAAGTATTGCAACCGAAAAATATCCAAACTTGATGAACGCAAAAAGAAACTCGGAGACTGATAAAAAATGAAAATAAAAAAATAGAAAAACAAATATTTTTGGTTGATGCAAGATTGCCAAGATCCCAAGATGCTCCTACATCAGACACCCAAGGTTATTTTAAAAGTTATCCTCTCTCTTTTATGGGTTTAAATTAAAATCAAGATGGTCAACCTTAGCCTAAGAAATCCATGAAGAATCTTCCACTGGTCTGCCCTTCCATTTGACAAGATATTCTTTATACTACTTATCTCTAGTACTTCTTCTAATTATTTTATCCAAAATCTCTTCTATCTCATCCATCTTCATCTTAGGATACTTTTCTTCAACTACTGATTCATCCTTCTCACAATAAACTAACTCATGATACTCATAAATATCTACCACATTGAATATAGGTGATATATCCATTTCCTCTGGTAATTCCACTGCATATTCATTTCCTGAATCAAATCACCTCAAGATTTTACATGGTCCAAACTTCCTCATCTTCATCTTATTATATGTTCCAACTAGAAATCTCCCCTTCTTCAAATAAGCCATCACTTTGTCTCCTACTCAAAATTTATTATGTATCCTCTTCACATCATCTTTCTCCTTATACTTCTGGGTCATATCTTCCAAATGTTGTCTGACGTGATTGTGTAATCCACTCATGTGTTCTAAAAATTCTTCTGTTTATGCACTTCTCTTGACTTCATGACTAATATCCCTCAATTATGATACCTCCTTAAGATTAAAATGAGTAACTATCTCAAATAGTGTCTTCCCTATACTCCTATTCATTGAATTTTTATATGTAAACTCTTCTTGTGCTAAGATTAAATTCCAATACCTAGTATTTTCTCCAACCAAACATCTCAACAAAATACCCAAACTTCTGTTCACTACCTTTTTTTGTCCAATAGTCTATGGATCAAATGTAGAACTAAACTTTAAATCATTTTTCATCTTCTTCCATAGTGTCCTCCAAAAATAACCAACAAATTTACTATCTTTGTCTAAAACTATACTCTTAGACAATCCAGGCAATCTCACAATCTCCTTGAAAAATAAGTCAACTACATTTACTGCATATGTTTTCTTCTTACAACAAATGAAATGTGACATCTTAGAAAATCTGTCTACCACCACAAATACTACAAATATAGAATCATTACCTCTTTGTGTCTTCAGTAGCCCAAGTACAAAATCCATGCTAATATCTTCCCAAGGTCTAGTTGGCACTGTCAAAGGTGTATACAATCCATTATTTTGAATACTTCCTTTTGAAACTTAGAAAAATCTACATCCTTGAACAAACTTCCTTACATCTATATGAATCTACGACCAAAATTAATCCTCACTAACTAAAGCCACTATCTTGTCAATACCAAAATGTCCAGCTAATCCTCTACAATTCTTTTCATTAATACAATTATCTCTCATAGAACTCCTTGGTATACACAACTGAATTCCTCTGAATAACATACCATCCCAAATGAAATAATCCAACCATTTCCTACAACCATTTCCAAGGTTCTGCAAAATCAGGGTCTTCCTCACACAAAGTCCTCAACTCATCAAACCCCAACACTTCAACTCTCATCTCTATCATTTAAGTTATTTTTCTACTCAAACAATCAACAAATTTATTTGATTTACCACTCCTATGTTTCAACATGAATATATAACACTGCAAAAATTCAACCCATCTCATATGTCTTTGAATCAACTTACTTTGACTATTGAAATTTTGCAATGCTTGATGATTAATATATGAAACAAATTCCTTAGGAAACAAATAATGGCTCCACTTCTTCAAAGCTTGAACTATGGAATAGAATTCTTGATCATAAGGTGGATATCTTCTCTTATCATCATTCAACTTCTCACTAAAATAAGCAATAGGTCTACCTTCTCAAGTTAACACTTCTTATATTGCATTTCCACTCGCATCACAATCCACTTGAAATACCTTATTGAAATCTATTAAAGATAAAATAGGTTATTGAGTCACCTTTTGTTTCAACAACTCAAAAATCATATCTACTCCATGTATCCACTTGAATTTTTTTCTATCTTCTCTCATTGTCTTAGTGATAGGATTACAAACTGAACTGAAATTTCTTATGAACTTCCTGTAAAAACTAGCCAATCCATGAAATGATCTGAATTCTCAAACACTATCACATGTAGGCCAATCAATAATCACTCTAACCTTCTCAGGATCTATTTTCAAACCATCGACATATATAACAAAACACAAATACACTATCTCTTTTCTCATAAAAGAACACTTCTTATTATTTATCAATAATTTATCTTTCCTCAATATCTGTAATACTTATCTCACATGAAACAAATGATATTCCTTAGTCTTACCAAAAATTAGAATGTCATCAAGGTATAAAATCACTAACTTACCCAATAATCTCTTCAATACTTCATTCATCAGGCTCATAAAAGTACTTGGTGCATTACTCAATCCAAAAGGCATCACCAACCATTCATAAAATTCTTCATTTATCCTGATCATTGAATTCCATTCATCACCTTCTCTGATTCTGATATGATGATATCCACCCTTAAAATCAATCTTTGTAAAATACTTCACTCCGCTCAAGAAATCCATTATGTCATCCATCCTAGGAAATGGAAACCTATACTTCACTGTGATCCTATTTATAACTCTAGAATCAGTACACATTCTCCATTCTCCATTATTCTTAGGTTCCAACAGTGCTGGTACTACACAAAGACTCAAAATTTCTCTGATCAAACCATTCTTCAACAATTCTTGTAATTGTCTATTCAACTATTCATTCTCTGCAAGTGTCATTCTTTATTAAGAAGACTAGCTCCAGAGATTAGATCCATACAATTCCTAATACTCCTCATAGGAAATAATCCATCAAGAACATTTTATGAAGTTATGTCTCCATATTGAGTTAGCAACTCTTTCACTCCTATAGAATGTTCTTCTTCAGATTCTAAATCTTATTCCTTAGGAATTAAATCATAACACATACTGTCTCTTTTCAAACAATCCAATAATTTCATTCCTTCAACTAAAAAAATTATGACCCTAGCACAATTCTCATTCTTAGGAGCCTCAACTAAGCATAACATTACTTATTTCATCCCATTAGCCACAATTGTATACTTATTCTTTCTATCATCATGTAAAGCTTGTCTATCATACTTCCATGGTCTACCCAAAAAAACATGAAAAACATCCATCGACATAATATCACAAAGAACTTCATCATGGTAAGATCTTATCTTCAATTTAACCAAACATTGTTCAGTCACTAGTACCTTATGATCATCATTGATCCATGTAATTTGATAAGGTTTTATATGCTTCAATCTCTGAAACTACAACTTATCCACCAACTCCTCGGATGCTAGGTTATCTAAACTTTTATAATAACTAAGAGGTGGGAGCGGCGGGGGGGGGGGGGGNTGAATCAGTGGCCTTAATAATTATTCCAAAAGATCCAACCAAAACCTTATCTCTCAAATATAATACTTTCAGTTATCTTACAGTCCAATTTTCAATGTATACCATAAATAATCTTAACAAATATAAACTGCTGGGTAAGATATACTATTTCTGGACTTTACCGAGTAGCAGCAAATAAACTTAGTGTTAACTGACCAACCCAATTTCAATAATGTGTAAAACAAAATATCAATGAAATGAAACATATACACATTTGACACATAGATTTTAATGTGGAAAAACAATATGGGAAAAACCACTTGGGACCCGTAACCCAAAATATTTTCACTCTTCTGAAGTGAGCTCGGTGAAGAGCCAACCTCATTAAAGGTTACAATACATACTGTTAAGTGTGACCTTGTTAGAGGATTTAAAACCATTAGTTTGTCTTTTGACTTAGCACTCACTATGCTGTCAACAAGAAAAACTTTTGATACTCTTGAGTATATCAATACAATAAGGAATGTTAAATCCCACTCGGTTAAGAGATTTTCTGAATCAATGGTTAAGCTTATACAGTAAATGATCTGTTCAAAATACAAATTTGATTTGTAAATATTAAGATCTATTGTTAGTCCAATAATACCTCTCCGATCAATATATACTTCAGTTCCTTTGCTTTCTTTGTTTATTCTTCTTGGTGAATGCTTTGTCTTTTGTTGCTCAGTATCTACAAAATTCCTTGGCTTTGTTCTTCAACCTGTATGATCAATATACATGAAGAGTTCTATTTTCACAAAAAATATACTCAACATTCCTCTCTTTGATAATGAATTCCTTATCTCTTTATATAGACATGATTAGTCACTCAATCTCCTTGTTTTTGTCGTAGATCTCTCCTTGATCCATAAAACTCTCCATGATTTGATTTATCCCGTAAATCTCTCCTTTAGTTTTATTTCATAAATCGCTCCTTGATAACTGTGAATAAAATGCACTTTCAATCTCCTTCCTTGCTTTAGCTTAACTGATCATTGATAATAAAATAATCAATCACTCAATCCCTAAATTGTAGCTCTGCCAGCTAAGAAGTTTTTTCATTCTTTAACTCCAGTTATGCTTGGTCATCAAATACAGTTATTCTCATTCATTAACTCTTACTCGATAAAACTTTCTCGGTTATTGATGTGCTCAGTATACACTATGAACTATTCAGTGTTTACTATCACGCGGTGTATACATACCTTTTATGTTTTACCGACCACACAAACTTTGTCTCTTCTGATCTTCAAGGTTATGACAATATGTGTATGAACAATCAAACCATATCAAGTTGACATCAATGCCAATACAATGCATTAACTTATTTAATGTCTTGCATTCACTTTTGCAGCTTGGTGATCATCAACTTATCATCTTCAAACATTCAATCAGTTATAGTTCATCAATCTCTTCCTTTGGCATTGCTGGCAACACAATATGAAATATGCAGTATAAAACATGCCATAACATACCAAACTTATTATTCTATAACCAATTCAAATATTTGAATCTCAGTAAGCTCTTCTAGCTCAGATTTAATATGTTTAATCACAAAAAATGTTTACCATACAACTCTCCTTGTAGATTGATTTACGGTGTGCTCTCCCTTTCTTCATTCCATTCAATGGATAGGTGTAGCTATTCCATCTCTCCCTTTCTTGTATAATCTCTTCTCCCTTTTTTGGATAGATATGTAGTGTTAACTCTCTCCAATTCTCTCCCTTTGTGCTGTAGAATCTCTTCTCTCTGATGGATATTTCATTCAATCTTTCTCTCCCTTTGATAGGAATGCCAAAAAAATATATACAGCTTTGTAGTAGCCAACAATATCTTTGGTGTGTGGTTCAGATAAGTACCTTCAGTGTACTGATATGTCATTGCAGTCCATATCTCAGCTTGCATCAACATTATTAATCTTCTAATAATGTGTAGGGTGATGCAACCTCCAAGTCAACTTAGTGACCAGTAGACAAGGGATGAACCCCTAGTCTATTCCTCAGGTATTCAAATGTATCTTTTGGCAATAATTTTCTGAATATGTCTGCTAGTTTTTCTTTGGATTGTACATATTCTAGTATTACCCGTTTCTCTTGTACTTGTTCCCTCAAGTAATGATACTTAATAGACATGTGCTTTGTCTTATAATGCATCACATGGTTCTTTGAAATATTTATAGCCCTTGTACTATCATAATAGATAATTACTAGGTCAAGAATTTCCTCATTCATACCTTTCAACAATTGCGTAATCCATACAATGTTAGAGCAATTTACAATAACATCTACATATTATTCTTTTGTAGTTGATTGAGATATGCATCCTTGATTTTTACTTATCCATGTGACAAGTCTATCACCCATAAAGAATGCTCCTCCTATAGTGTTCTTTCTATCATCTATGTTTCTAGCCCAATCAACATTAGTATAAATGTGTAGCTCAAATTTTCCTTCTTTATTGTACCACAAACCATAGTCTTCAATATTCTTCAGATATCTCAAAATTCTTTTAACAACAGTCAAGTGTGATTCCTTAGGGTTAGCAGAGAATCTTGCAACTATACCAATTGCATGTTCTATATAAGGTCTAGTGTGTACAACATACATTAGTTTACCAATTATAAATCTATATAAGGTATGATTTACCTTAGTTGTCTTGTCTTCCTTTGTCAATTTGCATCCAGTTTCCATAGGCGTTCCAACTAGTTTGGAGTCCTCCATCTTGAATATCTTCAAAAAAAATTTGATGTATTTTGATTGTGTGATGTAGATGCCTTCATCCTGTTGTAGAATCTATAGACCAAGAAAAAATTTGATCTCTCTAAACGTTGAAATTTCAAATTATTTGCTCATTTCATCAAAAAATGACTTGCATAACATATCATTACCTCCAAATATGATATCATCCACAAATATCTCAGCAATAAATATCTTATCATCAGTATCTTCTTTCAAATATATATTACTATTGCCACTTGTTCTAACAAATCCAATACTAATGAGATAAGAGTGAAGTCTTTCATACCATGCCCTCTGTGCTTGCTTCAATCCATACAAGGCTTTGTGTAGTTTAAAAACCATGTTCCTCTTGTTAGGATCAACAAACCCTTCTGATTGTTCAATGTATACCTCTTCTTCTAGTATTCCATTCATAAATACAGATTTAACATCCATTTTTTATACTTTGAATCCTTTAAAAGTAGCATAAGCAAGTAGAATTCTTACTCCTTCTAGTCTAGAAATGGGTACAAAGGTTTCTCCATAGTCAATACCTTCTTCTTGTGCATACCCTTTGCATACCAGTCTTGCTTTCTTCCTTGTGACTTCTCCATTCTCATTAAGTTTATTTCTAAAAATCCATTTGGTGCCAATGACATTTTTGTCACTCGGTCTAGGTACTAATGTCCATGTTTTATTTTTCTCAATCTTTTAAATCTCTTCATTCATTTCACTAACCCATTCATGATTCTCAAGTGCAAAATTAACATATTTAGGCTTAAAATCATGAATCAAACATCTATTGTTAAGTGACTTACTTCTTGTTCTCATTCTTGATCTTTTTGCCCCAATGATTTGGTCCTATGGATGGTTTCTTCTGACATATTTAGCAAGTACATGTTTAGATCTCTATTCTTCATTTTGATCTTTATCAATTGGTTTAGCATTGTGAGTATTTTCCTAATTCTCGATGTGTGTAGCTTGTTTCTCGGTTGCATTATTTTGTTGCTTGAGCAAGGTGTTAGGTTCTTCAATGTAGACACATGTTTTGTAATCTCTAGGTTCCTTTATTATTTCCTCATCATTTTTCTCAGCAAATTCATCCACTTTAACATTTGCACTCTCAATGATCTTGTTAGAATATTTGTTCAGACATTTATAAGCTTTTATTTTAGTAGAATATCCTAGAAATATTCCTTCATCACTTTTAGAGTCAAGTTTCCCATTTCTATCATCTTTCAGTATATAAAATTGACTTCCAAAAATTCTAAAGTAACTCACATTTTGTGTATATCCATACCATAGCTCATAAGGTGTCTTATTTGTGTCTTTCTTCAATTGAATTAGATTTAGTGTATAGACAGAAGTACTTAAACTTCTCTCCAGAATGTTTGTGTGATTCCTTTTCAATCATCAGTGTTATGGCACAATTAACAATTGATCTATTCCTCCTTTCAGCAATCCCATTTTGTTGTGGTGTTATCGGTGCAAAAACTTGTCTTGTAATCCCATGCTCAGTACAAAAGTTAGTGAATTAATTAAAAAAATAAATTCTCCTCCTCTATCTGATCTTAAACATTTCATTTCTTTTCCACTTTGTTTTTCAACTTTACCTTTATACCATTTGAACATTTTAAATGCTTCAGATTTCTCTTTTAAGAACATGATAGTCATCGTCCTATAATAGTCATCAACAAATAGAATAAAGTATCTATCACCATAATATCTCTTTATTCTCATTGGTCCACATAAGTCAGTATGGAATAACTCTATAATAGCATTAGATGAGTAGGTTTTTATTTTGAAACTATAGTGTGACATTTTTCCTATTTGACAATTCTTGCACATAACATGGTCAAGCTTTGAAATACTCGGTAAGCCTATCACTTTTCTTTTCTTACTTATCTTAACCATGTTGTCAAAATTCACATGACATAACATTTTATGCCACAACCCAACATCTTCATTTCTAGCCAATAAACAAGTGGTCTCAAAATTATCAAGATAGAATAGATCACCTTTTGTTTGTTCACCAGTACCGATCAACTTTCCTGTTCCATTATAGATCATTTCCTTTTTATTCTCAAATGAAACTCGGTGTCCTATGTTGTTTGTATGTGAAAAACTCAATAGATTATAGTTAAGTCCTTTCACCCAATATGTATTTTCACATCTGATCATATTATTCAACATGATGGTACATTTTCCTTCAACTGGCAAGGTGAGTCATTACCCATCCTAACTGATCCACCATTATAATATTCAAAAGTTTCAAAATTTTCTTTATCTCCAGTCATGTGATGAGTACAACCACTATCAATAATCCAGACATTATTTTTGCTAACTTTAGATATAAGTGTTGTTTCAACATACCTTTCTTCTTCGTCTGAATCATCCTTCATAGCAACAAATACTACCTCAATATCTTCATCAGAATCAATATAAGAATTTTCAGCTTTGTTCTCAACCAGGTAACAAGCCTTCTTTCCTTTGTCCTTGTAATCTTGGTTATCTCTTTTTTCAGAGTGTCAGTTGCTTCTGTAGTCTCGGTCATCACTTTTGTCATACTTCTTTTCATAAAATCTGTCATTGTCGCTTTCATAGTTTCTCTTGTTAGGGAATCTAGCAGAAGAATGTCCAATTTCTTTGCAATTAAAAAATATGAATGGTAATTTACCTTTATATCTTCCTTTACCTATATGTAATCTCTTAGTCATTAGTGCTTCAAGTTCATCAAGTTCTTTCTCATCACTATCACTGTCACTATCATTACTCATAGTGTTTTTTTACTAGATTTTCTTATTTTCAGAGAAGAATTGAATGCATACTCTATAGTAAGTAAGACATTGTTGTCATAGTTGTTCATATCAAATGAAATATTCTACCATTCAAACTATCAAGAGTACTGTTTATCTTTTCTGGACTTTACCGAGTAGCAGCAAATAAACTTAGTGTTAACCAACCAACCCAATTTCAATATGTTTAAAACAAAATATCAATGCAATGAAACATATACACATTTGACACATATATTTTAACATGGAAACCAAATATGGGAAAAAACACCTGGGACCGATAACCCAAAATATTTTTACTCTGCTGAAGTGAGCTCGGTGAAGAGCCAACCCTGTTAAAGGTTACTATACACACTGTTAAGTGAGACCTTGTTAGAGGATTTAAAACCAACAATTTGTCTTTTGACCTAGCACTCACTATGCTATCAATAATAAAACCTTATGATACTCTTGAGTATCTCAATACAATAAGGATTGTTAAATCCCACTCGATTAAGAGATTTTCTGAATCAATGGTTAAACTGATACAGTAAATGATCTGTTCAAAATACAACTTTGATTTGCAAATATTAAGATCTATTGTTAGTCCAATAATACCTCTCTGATCAATATATACTTCATTTCCTTTTCTTTCTTTCTCTATTCTGATCGGTGAATGCTCTGTCCTCTGTTGCTCAGTGTTTGCAGAATTTCTTTCCTCTATTCTTCAACTTGTATGATCAGATCTGCATGAAGAGTTCTATCTTCACACAAAATATACTCAGCATTCCTCTCTTTGATAATTAATTCCTTGTCTCTTTATATAGACATGATTATCTACTCAATCTCCTTGGTTTTTTTGTAGATCTCTCCTTGATCCATAAAACTCACCATGATTTGCTTTATCTCGTAAAGCTCTCCTCTAGCTTTCTTCCATAAATCTCTCCTTGATAACTGTGAATAAAACATGCTTTTAATCTCCTTCCTTTCTTTAGCTTAATTGATCATCTATAATAAGACAATCAATCATTCAATCCCTAAACTGTAGCTCTAACAACTAAGCAATTTTGTCATTCTTTAACTCTAGTTATGCTTTGTCATCAACTTCAATTATGCTCGGTCATTAACTCTTGATTGGTAACACTTTCTCAGTTACTGTTGTGCTTGGTATACACTATGAACTGCTCAGTGTTCAATGTCACTCAGTGTATACAGACCTTTTATGTTTTACCGACCACATAAACTTTGTCTCTTCAGATCTTCAAGGTTATGAAAATATGTGTATGAACAATCAAACCATATCAATTTGACATCAATGGAAATACAATACATTAACTAATTTAATGTCTTGCATTCACTTTTGCAGCTCGGGGATCATCAACTTATCATCTTCAAACTTTCAATCAATTATAGTTCATCACTGAACTACCACTATCAATTATCACATTGTAATACTTTCCATCAACCTTACACCTTGTCTTGAATAAAATTCTTCTCACCAATACATCTTGATCTTCCTTTACATGATATAGGACTCTCTTTTTCATTAGGGCTTCTCCATCCTTAGGTTGATTCAAAGGTTCACTAGACTCCTCTTCCCCAAAATCATTTTGGCTAATGTTATCTTTCTTATTGTTTGTATTTCCTGGAGTACGTTCAAAATATCGGTGTGCTTCACTACCACACTTGAAACAAGTTCCTCTAAACACTCTTTTATCATCTTTCTTCTAACTACTAGATACACCTCCTCTATGATAATTTTTTTCATCCCTTCGGTATGAGTTCTCTTCCCTTAATTTTGTCTTTCCTTTATTTTGATCTGAATAAGATCTACCTCCTCCAAATGATCTACCTCTATGGGATCTTCCACCTCTTCCTCTTTTCCTTTTTTCACGTCTTTTGTTCAATTTCTCCTCATATTTTAGGGCATATTGATTAGCTTCCTCTACACTTTGTATTTTAAATAAACTAATCTTATCTTGAATAGATGTCCTCAAACCCTTCAGATAACTTGCAGTCATCTCAACATCATTATATGTATGACCTGATCTAATATCCAACCTATAGAATTTATTAGTATAAACTTTCACGCTAAGATCTCTTTGCTTCAAATTTGGTAACTTCCTAAACAAACTTACTTGGTAATTAACAGGTAAGAACTTAACTTTGAAATTGTTTCACCATCTAATCCTATGATCTAATTTTGTCTTTTCCCCTTCTTTTTCTATCAATTTGCAAATGTTCCCACCATAAGGATGCATGTCCTCTTAACTTTGTGCAAGCATAGTTTACCTTCTTATCTTCATTGATACCTTCATAATAAAAGTACTTCTCCATCTGTGTGATCCAATCAAGTAATTCATTTGAATACAATTTACCATCATAATTAGGTGGATTGAAATATGGTCTTGTATTCACTCTTATTAGGGATTTTATAAACCTATCATCTCCATGTTCAAGTTCAGGTTTAGGTTTCTCTTCACCTCCTTGTGTTGCTTCTTCATTTCTTTCTTCTTCTTCATCACTTACATCCTCAATACATCAACCTATTCTCTAGGCCATCTCCACAACTTCTAACCTAGTTGTACTTAATCTCAATATATCCAACACAACTGGATCTGTGTCTCTTCTTCCACCTCTAGCATTTCCTCTTCGAGCCATCTTTGCGCAAGTATTCTCCAACTCTGGGTCAGATTCTCACTCTTCCACCCCACAAAAAATCAACTCAAGACTTTGCAAGCTCAAGAACCATGATTTAAAACAATAGGCTTTGAAAATTTCTCTGATACCAATTGGTGCAGTCAAGGATGGAGGGATCTCAAAGAGACCTATCCAATCCTTACAACATGAGTCACACAATGGAAACAGTAATTAACAACAAAGAGATATGAAAGATTAGTTTTCTTTATTATCAAAAAATCATATACAAAGGATCCGCAATATGTAGTGATACATGCCAGACTTACAAACCTGATTACAATCCAAATTCCTTACAAAATCCTCAGGATTCAGCTACACCAAGATAATCTCATGAGATTTTACCTATTAGGAACAATTCCATAAGCTTATAAATCCTTCGTAAACAACATGTTGACCTCAAGGGATTACATTTCCCAAGAGTAGTAAAATGTATTACAAAATATAGGTTAGGACCCAAATCATAAAAATATCCCACAAATGAAAGAAAAATTAATTGTTTTCATTCAAGCAGGTTGGCCACAAATGTAACAACATTGAGAAATGAGCTGTTAAGCTTCCTCATTTAGGAAATCCTTCACAAGATTAGAAAAACACAAACTAGTCATGAAAAATGAAGAACAGTTAAGTCTCACCAAGAATCTGTAAGATCTCATGTGTGAATTAACCAAATGAAATGTGAACCTAGGAGAAGGTTAAAGAGGATGGAACAAACACATTGTACGGATCGTAACTAGAAAATATCCAAACTAAACAAACACAGAAACAAACTCTAAGACTAATAAAAAAGGAAAACATAAAAAGCAAATATTTTTGGTTGATACAAGATTGCCAAGATCCCAAGATGCTCTTGCATCATGTTAGAGTACTATTTGGAGAGCACAATAATCCATAAATCTAAAATCATTTTACTTTGTGTTGTTGATTTCATGGTAAATTATTTGCATTCTCAGTAAGAAACTAGAAACTATGGTGAGAAATTTGTTTTGTGACTGTTCCTGTAGCCATTGGAACTCTATTCTTTGATTGCTCCTATAGCCATTGGAACTCCAATCTTTGAGTGTTCCTGTAGCTAAGGAAAAATAGAGTAAATTCATGTTTCTTTTCTAAGAGCTATTCTTATTTTATCTATTTCAATCCCTTTTATTTGTTGATTTATGTTTAGTGCTCATGCTATTTATTTTCAATCTTTTTCCTTTAGTACTATTTCCTTTCCAACTCTATGTTAGTATGACTACTAGTGAGTCCTAGTGCACATACAGACATACAGTGCTGACCTGTTTCATATTCAAATCCTTGGGTTGATAAATAAATGAGGCTTCCTGATGAGTAAAATAACTAATTTGTTTGGGGTCTAATGGAAGGGGGCTTTCTTCAAGGAAGAGATTAAATCCTGTTAGATGCATTATTGTGATTTGGGGAAAACAATAGTGATTTCATGAGTATAATCTGAGGTGATAAATTAAAATGTTTATGTTAGGAATAACCTCTTCAAATATTTCTATATATAAATCTCTACATGTAATGTTGAAATAATATGATATAGAAAATACAATACTAGTGCTTCTTCTAATATTTTGAGGCAGTGGATCTTTTGGGAGTGAACTTTTTCTCCCTATTGAAGAGTTTAGATAGGTTGAATTCTATCGTTTGAACATTAGTATAAAATTAAACAGCCTATTGAAGTTAGTTATAAATATCAAAATTCCCTTATTTTCCTTTTCATATTAATCTCTGGCCGACTAGTGGTGGTTGGTAACAAAATATATGGGATATGGCTTGTAGCTTGTTGCAATATTTCTTGTGTCTATAAAATGAATACCAAGGCCAATCATAAAGATTTTGAAAATTCTTTGTACATGGACAAGTAGAATAGTTTATGTAATAGGTATTTTTACAGATATAGAAATAAAAAAGTCTTGCATTAAATGAAATGTATGAATAATTCTAAAGAAATTAATTAAAAATATCATTTGTAGATTGAATTAAGGAATTATGATTTCTCTATTGCTCTATGTTAGAAATTGTGTGAGTAATTCTAGAGAATTCTAAAGTAGCGATTTAAAAATTTCTTGAATTACTTATATGAATCTGGTAATTATGTATGATTGTTGTAACAATGAAATAACATACTCTACAAAAATTTAGATGAAAGGTTGACGACTAGTTAGCTGAGATGAAAAGTATTTTTTTCTTCAATCAGTAGCGATGTGTCAATAAAAGAACGAAGTGAAAAATATTTAGTGAGCTTGGGGCAAGGATTTCAGATCTTTCCGATTACCGTTGATTCTTTGTATCCAAGAATGTGAATTAAACTTGAGTTAATGCCCATTCCAACATTAATTACTCATGCATGTCAATTTGATGGCACAACATTAATAATTCTTTATCTTTATTTCATAAACCCAAGAAGAATTACATAACAGAGAAACAATTGTGCAAGTTCAAGTAGCCATTTATAGCATCCAACACATAGGTGTAACCAAGAAAATTGGCAAACAGTAAGTTAACGCTTGGTTTAGCACATTGCCTTCTCTAAAAAATTCTTAAAGAAGTGTGAATTATTAGAAGAAATTGTAATGTAATTGAATTGTTATAACTAGGTTTCTCTTGTAAGTTTAGCACCTTGCCTTCTCTACAAAAATCTCAAAGAAGTGTGAATTCTTAGAAGATATTATAGTGTAATTGAATTGTTAGAACTAGGTTTATCTTGTAAGTTTAGCACTTTTCCTTCTCTGAAAATTTATTAAAGAAGTGTGGATTATTAGAAGAAATTGTAGTGTAATTGACTTGTTAGAACTAGGTTTCTCTTGTAAGTTTAGCACCTTTCCTTCTCTGCAAATTTCTTAAAGAAGTATGAATTATTAAAAGAAATTGTAGTGTAATTGAATTGTTAGAACTAGGTTTCTCTTGTAAAAGAATATTTCTATGGCTTCATCTTCCTCTAGAAAAATTCATGGGGGAATAATGTATACTATCAATCCCACAACACAAATGTTATAATTTGAGCTTAGGAAAGAGAACAGACACACTCCATCAATTGCAAGACTGTAGTTGATACTACAGGGCTCATCTTTGATTTTATGGCCATTTTTACTCTATGTGTTTCATTTCTTTTGATTCGGATGAAATTCGTATGAATCTATCTTTACTCATGTTATTTTCATGCTAATCCATCAATTGTGCAAGTAACTTGTAATGAAACATTCGGTTAAGTCTAGGTATAATGGGCATCTGACGTAAAACCTTCTTTGGAATTGTATGAACTTTTAGATCTATGTGATATCTCTTATCTTTGCCTACATGGAATTATACCTTTTTTATTATAAAATTTGTATAAAATTCAATCATTAATACATGAATGAATTTTCTTATATTCAATCCCCAACTCAACAAACAAAAGATGTGACTCTTTGCAATTTGATGGCAACACATTCTCTTCAGGGAATGTTTTAGTTTTTAGTGCCCTATAAGATTTCCAGAGATTAAATCAATTGAATATTTGACTTATGATGAACATGATTGATATGTCAATATATAATAGGACTATTTATATATAACATATGGTTTAAAAATCCCCTTAAACAATTATAAACAAACTTAATGATGAATATTTATGAATTATGTACACCAATTGACAATGCAAAGTAAAAAATGATTTCAACTCACTTCAATAGGGTAGTGAAGCCTTTGTTTTACCAACCAAATAGTGACTTTATTTCTAATAATATTAATGTGCATGTCTATTTTGAGGTTCTACTTACACCTGATTTGAACATAGGTGTCTTTGTTGCTTGGTTTATGGAGTCTTTGAGGTTTTTATCATCAACATTAGGTTGGTGGTTATTACCCCTTCTATCAGTGTTAGTGTCAACCATATGATTATTATTTTCATCCCCAAAGAAATATGTAAGCATTTAGTTCAATCCTTCTTCATGCACTGCTTTTTCACTATCATGATCATCATCATTAAGGCTAGGTGGCTTGTCATCAGTGTATGCGTATCTCATTAGCTCTTCAAATTTATCAATTGGTAAAATTCTCTTCAATGTTGCTCTTCTCACCATGGTATGATTTAATTTAAAATATGGTTTGGATCATCCCATCCAAATATTAATAACCCATTTGGATCATGGGTATTAGTATGTGTTTCATCAACATCCTCTACCTACCAACAAATGAAAGCATTATTTAATGTTTGACAACAATTGGATAAATATTAAATGTATCAATTTCAAAGAAACATAATCAAATATGGCTTTAAAAAATCCAAATATAAATTATATGAACATCTATACATAAATGAAATAGTCCATGAGTTGGGAAAATGAATCTCAACAATAGGCTTGCATGATTTTAATTGATTATGGGAAGGCTTATGACATAATTGAGTGAGATTTTGTCTTCATAATATTGGACGGACTGGGGTTCCCTGTCAAGAATCCTAATGGTGAGCTCAATTTGTCCACTTCATAGAATTCCTAAGACTTTTCGTGCATCTTTTCTTTGACTGTTTGGTTTCCAAGGAGATATGAAGAATGTTTGGCTTAATTGTGCATAATAATTTCTTTGTATCTGAACTTGTGCTTGGTAATATTTTGGGCCCAAAAAGAAAATTTAATACCTTATTTTCTATTTTATTAGTTGATATCCTATGGTCAATATAGAAAACTAGGAATAACAATATCTTTAATGGTGTTTCTAGATCCCTTACTTAGTCTCTGAGGAGACTCACATACTTTGACATTTCTTTTCAGGTCACCATCACCCTGAGACTTTCCAAGAGAAATTTTGAGATGTTTTTTCAAGGTGGGATAGTAAACATCCTCTAAGAAGAAATGTCTAATGGTTATACGTGGACTAGATCCATGACTCCAAAAAGGATTCAGTTTGAGATTGCACTCCAAAATTTTATGAAATAACAAAACAAAAGAAACAACGATCATCTACCATAGGTATCAGCTACCCCTCCCTCATTTCTTCCTCATATTTCTATGGTTCCTCCAGTGGTCATCCCACCTACAAAAATGCATCTTCCTTTTCCAGCTATAGTAGCAGTGCCTCCTCCCATTCTTGTAGCAGCAACAACACTGCCTAAACCTATTTCCAAAAGAGTTGTGCATCCCTACACACAAAGAATCAAAGATGATTGTTTCCTTAGGTGGATGGAAGGAAGAGTTGGTTGGATCATTTGGATCAAGACAAGAGGCGATGATAGATATAGAGATTATTTATTTTAGTCTTATTCTAGATTATTGTTACAGATCCTTTTTGCTAGCATTCTCTTATCTATTTTTTTTTTATATTAGATCTAAAGTAATTTCAAATACTAGATGTAACTATGGTATAAATTTATTTGCAAGAAGACACACAGTAAAATCTTGATTTTATATCTTTTTTGGTTACTTTATAGATAATAGGCTTATTCTAGATTGTTGTTACAGATCTTTTTTTCTAGCATTCTCTTATCTGTATTTTTTTTGTATTAGATCTAAAGTAATTTCAGATACTTGATGTACAACTATGGGATAACTTGCTCTACAAGTAGACACATAGTAAAATCTCGAGTGTATATCTTTTTTGGTCACTTTATATCTAATAGGCTCATTCTACATTGTTGTTACATATCCTTTTTGCTAGCATTCTCTTAAATCCTTTTTTTTTTGTGTTAGATCTAAAGTAATTTTGGATACTTGATGTAACTATGGTATAACTTGCTCTCCAAGAAGACATATAGTAAACTCTAGTGTATATATTTTTTGGTCACTTTATATCTAATACAAAAAAAACTATTATTTTATAGAGTACATTTTTTATACAATAATTTAAATAAAACACAATTTTGACAACATAGTTTATAAAACATCTCTCCACACTCATTTATTGTACTTGTCATAGGCAAATAACTATTGCATTCACCTATGCACAATTAATTCATTGTTTTGCAACAATAAAAACTAAGTATTTTTTGATAATTTGAATTTATCTAAAGTTAACATATTTTTTTAAGTTAATATATTATACAAAATAATTATCAGAAATATGATTGGTTGAATTCTTTTGGTGTTATAGGACCCCTTTTTTGGAACTGCAAAAATAGTTTTCATACCACTATGTTTGAGAGAATTTTTTTAGGCAAGATGTCCCACATTTGTGGAATCGATGATTTTTATAAGAATAAAAACTATCCTACATTTCATTTGAATATATATTATAGGAATTAAAATTCTAGGTGAAGGATAATATTTTAAAAAAAACTGGTTTAATATCAATAGTCACAACTTATAGTAAGGAAACTATTGTTTTCATTTTGTTTTTTTAATAAGGAAAAACAGGCTTTGAAGAGGACTAAAAAACCTTTACAAGAAATAGATAAAGATAGGAAATATTAAGCATAGCTAGATAAGGCATGTTGGCAGAGACAAAAGGCCAGCAACCAATACAACACCAAAAAATCAACAACCACCCAATATACACAAGCCAACCAAATAGAAATATAAAAAATAGGAAACTAGGAGAAAGCAACCCTAGGCCAAGTTATTTAGGGTGTGAGCCACCTCTTCTTCCATCTGAGACATTTTGAGAGCCACCTTCTTTAGATCTTCAATATCCAGGGGATTGTTTTCATTTTGTTTCTTATATGTTATTTAAAATTATTTTGTTATAAAGTATGGGCATACAACATTATGTTATTTTTCAATATTTTTATATTATTTAATTTATGCTTTTTAATAACATGTTAATTATTTTTTTAATTATGTTAGAGTTATATTCATGTAGTTTAATACTCTATCCTTATAAGTGGAATAAAATTAGGTAATATTATAATATATATTATTATTTTAATACAAATTGATTTTTTTAAAAATTGAAATCAATTACAATACATATAATTTTAATCTACTAGAATGAATTATAATCAAAACCCTAATGCAATTTCAACCCCAATCATAAAACTAATTGAACACCAAACCAAATTAAACACTAACCCTAACCAAAATATTACCCTGACCTTACACAAAGCAAATTGAACCCTACCACTAAGCCTATTTGAACACTAAAGTAAACTGAATCCTAACCCTAAACCTAATCAAACATTATAAGAAATTAAACCTAATAATTATCAAATTTATGTTGTTCTTTTAATCCAAACAAATCAAGTGGTCATAGGATCAAATAAAATCCCAATCCTTTTAAAACATAACATTAAACATTATTGAACTCAACCTCACTCCATAAGATTAAATAAATACCAACCTTAACTTTGAACCTAATGTAATTATAATCTTTAAATAAAAATATTAATCCTATAACTAAAAATAAACCAAATTGGATCTTAAACCTAATAGTACACAAAGATAAGTCCAAACCCCAAACCAAATTAAATCCCATTCCTAACACTTAAAAACTTGAAACTTAGCTCCCTAACAATAAACAAAAATAAACCCTAAACCTAAACTAGAATGAATTGTAATCAAAGCCCTAAAGCAAGTCCAACCCTAATCATAAAAGTAATTGAACATCAAACCAAATTAAATGCTAACCCTAAACTAAATTTTACCCTAACCTTACACTTAAACAAATTGAACCCTAACATTAATCCTATTTGAACAGTAAAGTAAATTGAATCCTAACCCTAAACCTAATCAAACAATTTAAGAAATCAAACCTAACAATTATCAAATTTGTGTTGTTTATTTAATCCAAACAAATCAAGAGGACATATAATAAAATCAAATTGTAAGCCTTTTAAACTATAACCTTAAACATTATTTAATTCAAACCTCAATCCATAAGCTTAAATAAATACAAACGTTAACTTTGAACCTAATGTAATTTTAATCTTCAAATAAGAATATTAATTCTATAACTAAAATCAAACCAAATTGAATCTTAATCCTAATAGCAGACAAAGTTAAGTCCAAAATCCAAACCAAATTAAACCCCATCCCTAACACTTAAAAACTTGAAACTTAGTTCCCTAAGAATAAAAAAAAAAACCCTAAACCTAAACTAGAATGAATTTTAATCAAACCCCTAAAGAAAGTTCAACCCTAGTCATAAAACTTATTGAACATCAAATAAAATTAAACACTAACCCTAACTCAAATTTTACCCTGACCTTACACTAAAATAAATTGAACCCTAATATTGAGCCTATTTGAACACTAAATTAAATTGAATCCTAGACCTAAACCTAACCAAATAGTATAAGAAATTAAACCTAACAATTATCAAAGTTGTAAATAGATATAGTAGAGATATAGATGAAGAGGGATATATATATATA
>MU226188.1:1545498-1558742 GCA_018584345.1 Thuja plicata
ATTTGAATCTAGATATTACATGTTAGGATCATAATGGAATGAATCATAGTTTCTTCTAGCATTGCATATCATCTTAGTATACTTTTGAATCTTCATCTTAAGCATTGATCCATGTTTTCATTGCATTCAAATGGATAGCTTGAGACAAGCCCCTTCATGCTTGTTCTTGAGCCTTTCATTGTTTTAGTTTGCATTTTCAATCATTAGTGGGATTTAATATTGTGTTGGGAGAGCACACCCACATCCATCTCTAAGAGCACATCAACAAGGCATTGGGTGCCCTTGTTCAAGCTCATCAGAGGTTGTGGTTTAAACTCTTGTTTTGAGATTTCATTTGAATATGCTAACCCTTGTTTGAATCTTGTTGTTTTGATGGCTAATCCTAATGGTTGCATGTTTTAGTGTTGTCTCTTGCAGGTAGGTTTCTATCACATACAGCCTCTAGATAGATAATGGCCAAGCTTCGGTTGATTTGGGTTATTTGGTGGTGTTATTTTTGTATTTTTCATGTTGGCAATTTTTTTGGAAAGCTACAATGGAAACAATTGTTGTTTTTTCATTGATGTCAAACCTTAACTGGTAAGACTATTGCTATCTCTTTGAGTACCATATCTATTGATTGATGAAGGAGATTTAACAAGAAGACCAAGTGGAATGGTTGAGTTAAGGGAAATCAAAAGGGTATTTGATCAGTTGGCACATTGGAAAAGTAATGTGTTATTTATCTTTTGATGACAGTTTACTATAAATAGTTTATGTCGAGAGAAGTCAGTGATGACCGAGCACCAATAAATTGCTGAGAAAAACAGTGATGACCGAGTAGAAGAACACAGTGTTGGCTGAGCAGTAGTATTTTGGTAATTGTTGTGATTTGAGATCTCACGCTGACATAATTAATTTTATTGGGATATGTAAAAGTTAATTAAGGATAAGCGTGATTGATCCACACTATTTAAATGCACAGGTAACCGTAATTAATGCATGGATCAAAGATTTAATAAGTGATTGCTTTGGAGAAGTAAATTAAATGTAAAGATGGAAAGATCCATTGGATCTAACCTAACCTAAGATCTACGATCTTGATTAAGTGGAAAAAGATTTATCTAACCTAGATGAAGAGGTATATGATAACCTTAAGAGGTTATTCATGAAGAGTGTGTATGTGTAAGAAGAGTAGGCAAGAGGATTGCATAGTTAATTGACTGATTGGCATGATCTAGCAGAGAAGGCTGAACAAAGAAGCAAAGAGTTGCATTAGTGATTGTTTGACAAATTTCCAAGCAGATCTAAAGATTGAAATGAGAATGGAGGCCACTCAATGAATTAGCATTGGAACTGAATTGGATCTGGATTTGCAAAGTAGTTGTATGTATCAGATCACACCTGCTGATTCATTTCTAACCATTGTATCAGTCAAAATCTTTAACCAAGTTGACCTAACAATCATTATATAAATCCTTTTAGCAAGGTGAAATTCAAGTGAAATTTTCTAAGTCCTCTAACAAGGCCACTCCTGACAGGGTGATTAAATCCTTTAACTAGGTCACATTTAGCAATGTTTTTTGTAACCTTTAATAGGGTTGGCTCCTAACAAAGCTCACTTTAGAAGAGTGAAAACTTGATAGCATGTTATTGGTGTTTTTTTCCAAATTGGGTTTCCACATTAAATACCGGTGTCAACTTGTGTGAATGTTTATGTTGTGTTTTACTGTTAAGTTTCTAAAAGATTATTATATTTGAATAGTAAACTACATATTTATGTTGTTGACTTATGGTATCACTGACGAGCAGATCTGATTTGTTCAAATTGGTATAAATTTTAAATGGGTACATCCTAACTTCAGGATAACTGATTCACCCCCACTCTCAGTTATTCTGAATCAATTCTAACAATTGGTATCAGAACTTTGGTCTCTTGAAAATAGTTTGAAGGTACTTGGAGCAAAAGTTCAAGATGTATAAAAAGGAGGTACCAAAGTTGAACAAAGATAATTTCCCTGCATGGCAGAGTTTGATGAAATTGCATCTGGCCAGTATTGGTGATGCTACTAAACACTATGTTGAACATGATTATGTAGCCCCCACTACACCTACCATAGCTGCATAGTTAAGAGAAAATCAAGAACACAATCAAGAAATGTTGGAGATTGCATCATCTCTGAACTATCATGAGTTTGAAGACATAAAGAATTGTACAACTGCAAATAAAATGTGGGATGTCCTTGCAACCATCTATGGAGGTGATACAAATGTACTGAGAGCCAAATATTAAAGCTTAAGAGGTAAGTTTGATGAAATGAAAATTCAAGAATGAGAAAATATAGTTTCATATTATGGTAGGATAAAGGAAGTTGTAAATGCTATTAGAGGAGCTAAGGGAACCATTGATGATAACACCATTATGAGCAAGGTACTGAGAATGCTTCTTCCTATATATGCTATTAGAGTCTCTGTAATTCAAGAGTTAAGATGTACTCCTAATAATAATTTGACTCTGGAACGTCTAGTAGGAAGACTTACTGCATTTGAAATGTCAAATTTTGACTACACTCCACAAGCTATTGAATCTGCATTAAGATCCCTGTTGGTCCTTAACAAATCAAAGAAAGGAGAGAAATGTGTGAACAGTGACAGTGACACTACTGATGACGATCTGGAAGAACTTGAAGCACTTATGGCAAGAAGACTATCTAGAGGAAAAGGAAAATTCAAAGGTAAACTTTGTATCATTCATTTTTCATGTAACAAAGTTGGTCATATTGCTGCAATATGTCCTGATAAGAATGATAAAGATGAAAGAAGAGACATCAAGTACAAAGACAAAAAGGATGACCTAGACTTCAGAAATTATAAGGATTACAAAGACAAAGGTAAGAAATCTTGCTATATAGCTGAAGAAGCTTCTGATAATGATTCTAACAAATCTGATGAAAATGATATAGAAGTTGTGTATGTTGCTATGAAAGATGATTATGATGATGATGAGAAAACTACATTAATTTCTTATATGAGTAAAGGTAACCATTGGATTATTGACAGTGGTTTTTCACATCACATGACTGGTGATAAAGATAAATTTGAGACCCTAGATAAGAGTAATGGTGATTATGTTAAATTTGGTAATGATGCACCATGTCTTGTTAAAGGGAAAGGATCAATTAACTTGACTGAAAAGATCATATGTGACAATGTATATTGGGTTGATGATCTTAATTATAATTTATTGAGTGTTGTATAGCTGAATACTTCTGGTTACAAAGTTGAGTTCCATCACAAGAAGGCAAAGATCTATGATGCCACTGGAGAACTAGTTGGAAGTGGTGAGAAAATAAAAGGTAACTTGTTCTATTTGGATTTAGCTAATGAGACATGCTTGTTTGCACAATATAATGATGTTTGGTTATGGCATAAAAGTTTGTGTCATATAAACTTTGATAACTTGGTAAGAATAAGCAAATTGAGAAAGGATAGAGGGCTACCTAAGTTAAAGAAACCTAAAAATGCAATGTGTAAGCAATGTCAATTGTGATAGATGACAAAGTCTAGTTTCAAGAGAAAGACTCATACTTCTGAGGAAATACTGGAATTAGTTCATATTGACCTTTGTGGTCCCATTGGTGAGAAAAGTTATTGTGGAGATAGATATTTCATTTTATTTGTTGATGATTACTCAAGAATGATGACTGTTATGTTTCTTAAAGAAAAATCTGATGCATTCCAGTTATTTAAGTGGTACTTGGCAAAAGTTGAAAAGGAGATAGGTAAAAGTCTAAAATGTTTGAGATCTGACAGAGGAGGTGATTTTATCTCTAATGATTTTAATAGGTTCTGCAATGACCGAGGGATAAAAATATAGATGTCTGTACCTAGAACACCACCATAGAATGGTATTGTTGAAAGAAGAAATAGATCTATTATGGACTATGCCAGAACATTAATGATGGAGAAAAATGTTGCACAAAAATATTGGAGAGAAGATGTAAGTACAGTAGTCTATACCCTAAATAGAGTACAAGTCAAGAAAGGTACTACTGCTACACCTTATGAGCTATGGTGTGGATATGCACCTAATGTAAAATATTTCAAAGTTTTTGGAAGAAAATGTTTCATACTAAAGGATAACAGAAATGGAAAAATTGATGCTAAAGGTGAGGAAGGCATATTTCTTGGTTATTCAACTAAGAGTAAAGCATATAAGTGTTTTAATTCTAACACTAACAAAATTGTGGAAAGTGAAAATATTAGAATTGATGAGTATGCAGAAAGAAATGAAGCTGAAAGCACACAGGAACCTGAGAGTTACAAATAATTTTTCTATCTAGATGAGGAAGATTCTAATACATTACCTAAACTTGAGAATGAGGTTTCTGAGCAATAGCTAGCACTTGCTGAGTCATAGAATGAGGATGCTGGGAAACAAGGGTTA
The DNA here is from genome assembly GCA_018584345.1 of Thuja plicata. NCBI lineage: Eukaryota > Viridiplantae > Streptophyta > Pinopsida > Cupressales > Cupressaceae > Thuja > Thuja plicata. Next base: position 1,549,925 of record MU226188.1, read on the forward strand.
ATTTCTAAGCTATCTGATGGAGATGCCGAGTCATAGAATCAACTTGAATTGAATGAGAATAATGAATCTGAAGCAAGAAAAGAACCTACTCTAGCAAAGTATGTGAGGAGGCACCACAAACCTGATCAAATCATAGGATCGAAGGATTTTGCAGTTATGAAAAGAAGTAAGTTGAGAGATGGTACATGCTTTCTATGTGATTATGAGCCCAAAATAGTAAAAGATGCTTTAGACAATGAAGATTGGATACAAGCCATGAATGAAGAAATTGAACAAATTGAGAAGAATAAGACTTGGACACTTGTACCTAGGCTGAATGACAAAAATGTAATTGGTACTAAGTGGGTATTCAGAAATAAGATGAATGAACATGGAGAGGTAACAAGAAACAAAGCTAGATTGGTATGCAAGGGTTATGCACAAGAGGAGGGAATTGATTATGGAGAAACATTTACCCTAGTTGCAAGATTGGAAGGAGTAAGAACATTACTTGCATATGCAGCCTATAGAGGTTTTAAAGTTTATCAAATGGATGTGAATTCAACATTCCTAAATGGGATATTAGAAGAGGAAGTGTACATTGAAAAAGCTAATGGATTTGTAGACCCAAGTAAGAGGAACATGGTTTTTAGATTACACAAAGAACTATATGGATAAAAGCAAGCACCAAGAGCATGGTATGAGAGATTGCACAATTATCTGATGAAGATTGGATTCGCAAGAACCAAAGACAACAACAATATGTATTTAAAGATAGAACAATGTAAAGGTACTTTATTGGATGAAATTTTTGTTGATGACATTATATTTAGTGGACAAGATGTGTTATGCCAAGAATTTGCAAAGGAGATGCAAACTAAATTTAAAATGTCTATGTTTGGCGAGATAAATTTTTTTGTTGGCTTACAAATATATCAGATGAAGAATGGTATCTATATTACTCAATCAAAATATGTCAAGGATATACTAAAAAATTTTGGAATGGAAGATTCAAAACTAGTGAGTACACCCATGGCTACTGGACAGAAGTTAACAAAAAATGATGATACAAAAGAAGTGAATCAAACCCTTTACAGATCAATGATTGGAAAGATGCAATATGTTGTACATAGTAGACCTGCTATTGCACTGGGTGTTGGTATTGTTTCAAGATATTCTACCAATCCCAAGGAAAGTCATATGATGGGAGTAAAAAGGATTCTGAGATATTTGAAAGGAATAGATGAATATGGTCTGTACTACAAAAGGAATGATAAGTTTGAGCTTAGATTTTACATTGACTCTAATTGGGCTGGAAATGTAGATGATAGGAAAAGCACCATAGGAGGAGCATTTCTTCTAGGAAAAAGATTGGTTTCATGGACAAGAAAGAAACAAAATTGCACCCCACAATCTATAGATGAAGTCGAGTATGTGGCAGCAACAATTAATTGTTCTAATATTGTGTGGTTGAAGATACTACTGAAAGGTATGAAAGAAGAGATCACAAAACTAGTTGTCATATATTGTGATAACATGAGTGCCATTAATATTTCTAAGAACCCTATGATGCACTCTAAGACAAAGCATATAGCTATCAAGTATCATTACTTGAGGGAGCTAGTTCAGAAAAAGGAAGTGAGACTAGAATATGTGAATACTAAAGAATAGTTAGCAGACACATTTACAAAGGAACTACCCAACAATGCTCAAGAGTATCTATGAGGTAAATTAGAGGTGATTCTCCTAACTGAGGCTAATTAGTTCAGAATGATATTGTTGCATCAAATGTTATATTCAAAATATTTGACACATTGATACACAGGCAGTCACACTTTAGGATGCTGCCAAAAGCTGTGAAAGACAGACAAAGACAAAAAAGAGGATCAATCATAAGCAAGATGATAGGAACAACATGATACAGAGTTTAGAATAGAAGAATGTGCATGATGAAGATGTCAACATCTTTGGCATTGTTGTGAAAGAGGGAGAGATTACTGAAAAAGAGATTGTTGTCAAAGAGGGAGAAGTTTACTAAAAAAAGGAGAGTTTACTATAATTAATAATAAAGGGGAGAGTTTACTGAAAGAGGGAGTCTACAGATGAACAAAAATAGAAAGAAGAAAGATATCAGAGGGAGAAAATTTTTACAAGATGAGAATCAAAATGAAGCTAAAGACATTAAGGAAAAAAATTTCATATCAAGGAACATAGGTAGAATTTTTGGATTGTATGGTAACTATGGTTGGAAAATTATTGTTTTATTGTTTAAATGTTGCCATCAATGCCAAAGAAGGAGATTGTTGGAAAAATTGTTGGAAAGCTACAATGGAAACAATTTTTTTTTTGTCATTGATGTCAAACCTTAACTGGTAAGACTATTGCTATTTGTTTGAGTACCATATCTATTGATTGATGAAGGAGATTTAACAAGAAGACCAAGTGGAATGGTTGACTTATGGGAAATCACAAGGGTATTTGATCAGTTGGCACATTGGAAAATTAATGTGTTGTTTATCTTTAGATGAAAGTTTACCATAAAAAATTTATGCCGAGAAAAGTCAGTGATGACTGAGCGCTAATAAATTGCTGAGGAAAATAGTGATGACCGAGCGGAAGAACACAGTGTTGGCCGAGCAACAATATTTTGGTAATTATTGAGATTTGAGATCTCTGGCCGACATAATTGGTTTTATTGGGATATGTAAAAGTTAATTAAGGATAAGCATGATTGATCCACACTATTTAAATGCATGGGTAACCGTAATTAATGCATGGATCAAAGATTTAATTAGTGATTGCTTTGGAGAATTAAATTAAATGTAAAGATGGAAAGATGTATTGGATCTGACCTAACCTAAGATCTACAATCTTGATTAAGCGGCAAAATATTTATCTGACCTAGATGAAGAGGTATATGATAACCTCAAGGGGTTATTAATGAAGAGTGTGTATGTAAAAGAAGAGTATGCAAGAGGATTGCATAGTTAATTGACTGATTGACATGATCCAGCAGAGAAGGCCGAACAGAGAAGCAGAGAGTTGCATTAGTGATTGCTTGACAAATTTCTAAGTAGATCTAAAGATTGAAATGAGAATGGAGGCCACTTAGTGAATTAGAATTAGAGTTGAATTGGATCTGGATTTGCAAAGTTGTATGTATCAGATCACACCTGTTGATTACTTTCTAACCATTGTATCAGTCAAAATCCTTTAACCAGGTTGACCTAACAGTCATTGTATAAATCCTTTTAGCAAGGTGACATTTAGGTGGAATGTTCTAAGTCCTCTAACAAGGCCACTCCTGACAGGGTGATTAAATCCTTTAACCAGGTCACATTTAGCAATGTGTTTTGTAACCTTTAATAGGGTTGGCTCCTAACAGAGCTCACTTTAGAAGAGTGAAAATTTGATAGCATGTTATTGGTGGGGTTTCCCAAATTGTTTTTCCACGTTAAATATTGGTGTCAACTTGTGTGAATGTTTATGTTGTGTTTTACAGTTAAGTTTCTGCAAGATGATTATATTTGGATAGTAAACTGCATATTTATGTTGTTGACTTGTGCTATCACAGCCGAGCATGTCTGAGTTTTTCAAATTGGTATAAAGTTTAAATGGGCACATCTAGACCTAAGGATAACTAATTCACCCCCTCTCTCAATTATTCTAAATTCATTCTAACAATTCATTCCATCATAAGGTTTCAATGAATTATATTTTCTCATAGAATGTGTATCTTATAACAATATTAGGGCTCATTATGAAATCATATTTAAGGATAACATGTACAGGTTATTTGAAGAAGATAAGATCAACCGTACATTTTAAGAAGATAAGATCAACCAAACTGCTGGTTTTTTTGGTTAAAATTGAAATAGAATATCAGAAAAAAAAAATTCTTAAGGTTGTGGTCTTTTGGTCCCTTATATTTTTTGGTCTTGTAGAATTCATTAAAATCATTCATTCATTCATCAATTTAATGCTTTCTCATTAATCACCCATTTCTTTTAAATTACCCCTTTCTATTAATTTCTTTGATTGGTGGGTTGCTTTCGAAAACTTTCATACCCGATAGTATGTACTTTGTTTGCCTCCATAGAATGGATGAAAATAATTTCCCCTAGCTCACCTCAAAATGTTGAGAAATAAAGGGAAGGGACTAGAATCTGGCCACAATGAGGTAACACATTATCAATTTATAGATTTGTAAATGTTTCCATTGTTTCTTTGGTTTATAGTTTATAGTTTTTTATTTCTAAATTTAAAAGAAGAAATTTATTTATTATTATTATTATTATTATTATTATTATATATATATAGGGACACTAGACTGACAAAGAAAAAGAGGTATTGGCTTCCATATTGGGGGAAGAGGCAGTGAACAACCTAGATGGAGTGGACTTGTCAATGCTTGCCAGATACATAGAAAAATGATGTAATAAAGACCCTAAAACATCACAACCAAATCAAGCATGTAAAATTGAATCAATTGATTCCCCAGCCACTCCTGGATCAAGCATAAGATCCAGGAGGAATTCAATAACAATAAACTCTAAGAGTTTGGAACATGGAATAAAGACTTCCAATGTCCCAACCACTCCTGGGACATAGACTTCTTCCAGCACCATATTTTTCATCTTGCATTGGCAGCTACAATACCAAGATAGAATACGATGCGGTTTTATTGGAAATCTGAATGATAGATGCTGGAAAAATGTTTTTGAATAGGTTGAAGGAAGCATGCCTTCAACTATCCATAGACTATCCATATTTTCCATTCTCAAAGATACCCACACACCTACAAAAAGAAGTTATCAAGGACATGGAGACTAAATTTGGCATAGGTTGGTCTAAAAAGAAGATAAAGATACTAATGTCTCAAAACTACAAGAATTTTTGGTGCAACCAAAAAAATAAGATAACAAAATTCCCTTATGAGCTAAGGGTCAAAAAAAGGCTAATTGATGTAATTGTGAAAGTATGGAAAGATCTTGTAAAAGCATATGATAATTATGAGGCATGGAGGAAGTCAGGTGAGACGAGTATGAAGGCATTTGAATTTTCTCATAATATTATAGAAAATTTATTAAATGATTCTACAATATTATTTGTGCATAGTGAAACTAAATTAGTATATGTTTCAGGACAAGGCCTCCAAGGCTAGGCTTGTCAAACTTTGTACCACGCATTTTAGTGGCCAAAAATGTTTACATGCCTTGATCTATACATTTGTAAGTATATTTAATATGTTAAATGATATTTTTTTTAAAAATTCCTAAGAAAAAGTAAATGATTGCATATTAATTAGTTTAACTAGTCCATGAGCCATGTTTTGACAAGAGGAGAAATATGACCAACATCCAACACAATTTGAAAATTAAATGTTACAAAGAAAAAAGTGGATTGATTTTGTAATCTGGATGGAGAATGAGGTACCAATAGTTGACTTTCAATAATTTATTTGGATATTGTTTTTTTAATATGTCAATTTTCATTTCTTCTGTTGAGTTGTTTATTTATGTGTAGGATGAGTTCTAAAGCACCTCTCTGTTGGCCCTAGATCTTAGTCAATTGTCACACTATTTCATGTTGAGGAAAAAATATTGTTTGACTTAAAGTTTATTGAGTAACATTCATGCCTTGTTTTCATCACATATTTTAATTAATGACCATTTACCAAATATGATATCTCAAGGAGTGTTTCCTTTGTATCTCAAGGAGTGCTTTCGTGAATCCATGTTGTCATTCTACCAAGTGATCCACATACATCTTTGTCATCCTTCCTCACAATGATTCCATTATTTTAACATGCAAGAATGTTTTTATGCATATTGGTAGGAATCCTCTAAGTCTAACACATCCTTGTAGAACTCCTTTTGTACCGAGGTCAAGTCATCATGTATTTCTATTATGTATTGCATGAAATCACCTATGCCATACCTTGTAGCCTTTTAGTATTTTACTTGATGTTTAAAGTTATCAATTTCCTTCTTTTTCCCTTCCATTTATGATGTAGAGGACTTATTTAGAAGATAAGGACCAATAAAAAAACTCAACAAAGTCTCAAAGGTGACTCCTCAAATGAGCTTCTCTCATTGTTCCTATTAGACATCTTAACAAAGGCTCCTATAGCTAACCTTGTGTCTAGCATGAAATAGTTTTACTAAAAATATTACTATTGTCTTAAGGAATTCTTTATATCCCTATCAACCCAATAAAACACCCTGCAAGGCCACTTGACAAGTTTTATTCACACTTCCTTCGTACATGGCAACTAGGCCTACTAGCCCTATCTGACTGGTTTTTGGGAAATAATTCTTCAAACCCTATCCTTATACACAAAAAAGACACTTTTTAATACCCTTTTCATAGTTACATGACATATCTAAAAAATCCCATATGATGTTTTGGGACACCAAAGGAAAAATAGGTCTACAACCAATTTTGGGGGCATAATTAGCCCCATTTTCCAAAGCATGTACTTGAAAATCCTTGACATTTCCTTGAAAAATTGCAAAAACATATGAGATTAAACACCAAAACAACTATTCCAAATATTTTAGGTTCCTAAACCCCTCAAATTTGTCTCAAACTCCAAATTTTCATTCACGGTCACACAAACAAGCATGTCACATAACAAATGATAGGCCTAGGGTTTCTATTTTCTCTCTCCCAACTCCAACTCTTTCTCTAAAACTACATGCATCTTCAAAGGGACCCTAAGAACTACCATTACACCAAGATTTAGATTTTTCCTATGATGGAACAGAGTCTTACAAGCATTTTAATGTTTAAACCCTAGTTGGTGATGGTTTCAAACCCACCTTGAGAAAAATGGAAATAACTCCTTCAAAATTTAATGAACAATGTTCAAAATAATTGCATATCAAACTATATTCTCCCCTTTTTCCATAAATGTAGGTTTCCGGATGTGAGAGTACAGTACAGGTCTGTACAACTCTCTAAAACATGAGAAAAATAGTTATAACATAGGGAAACAGAGAAAAAATTGTATTCAATGTAATGCCCCACCAGGGAACCCAGGAGAACTAACCTAACATTGACACTGAGTTAACAGGATAATTTTTTTTTAATGTTTACAAACAATAATAATAACAATGCAGAAGCAATGCAATGAAGTACATGACATACACATAATTACAACTCATACAAAGATAACAATTCTTGAGGGTTCCTTGACGTAGAATTACTTAAGAAAAATAATCTACGAGAACAACTATAAATAACTAACATAAAGGATACAACAACTGAATCCATAATATACATCTCATAACTCACCTCCTCTGCACATGACACAGTGTATGTAGTAATCACTCTAATACAAGTATGATACAACAAATAATATAGGTATCACATTCGATACACTATTACAAGATCACAACTGATATGATAAGATCAAAACCTCCAAAGATAAACATGATGAATACAACACAATACATCCTCCAAAGGATGTCAACCAGTAAACACATGTTGTTACAAATATACAATTCATGAAACTGAACCATTCTCTATAAGAATCAGAAGATAGATCTGCATCAAAGATCATCCAAGCATGAAGAAGAACCGTCGGATCTCAATGGTAATAAGAATCACTACCACCCAACTGTGTGGAACCAAAGGTCCACTCCCACTGTGCTGAGGAGATAATAACAGGCCCAAACACATGGGAACACAATCCAGAAAGACTAAAGTAAAAGTATAAGGATAGGAAAGATAAGGACACACTAGAGATCCAAGGTCAAAACAAAGGTACACCAACCAAAGATAAAAGACATACATAACACCACCACAACAACCACATGAACCAACCAGTGAAACCAAGAAAGCCAAATGCCAAATCAAAACCATAAAAGGGTAAAGCAATACCTATGGAGGAGACTTAGGATACATTCTATGGGAGTGTCATCACATGGTCATATACTTGAGTTACTCAGGACTGGTCTCTATGGACCCCGGACCCTCAAGCATCAACTAGTTGAGTTTACCCTAGACTGGTCACTCTGGACCTCGGACTCTCAACATGCTAACTAATCTTGTATTTAATGTTAACCCCAAGTTTTATTATTAAGTTATCACTTATTAATCAACTTATGATAGGTCACCCTGGACTAGCCTCTTTGGGCCCCGAAATCCTATTGTAAGCCACTCCCTTAAGATACACCTAACTAACCATCCCTTAAGCTCAAGGTCAAATAAAATATCATAAATCTCAAAATACTGGTTCCTACCCATATTGGAACTATTGGTTCTCAACTAACCATAACAATATAAGATAATCTCAAAGGATCACATATCCTGAGTTTAGACATACTAGGAATAGAAGAAAGATCAAATACTTATCTTAAACATCCCAACAAACCCAGACACAATATCATAAGGTCTACTAGTCCCCAACAGGTTCCCAAAACAGTAAAGTTCCCACACAAGAACATGAATGCACTTCACTTCAATAAAGAACCTCAAAATACATCATGGCATATTACATACACCTACAGAAGGAACTAATTCAGAATCAAATGATAAATAAATTTATAACCTTGATTATGCAAATTCATTTATCTTTTAAAATTACTAACAGATATAATTCAATCTCCAAAAAAATGTAATTAAAGCTCCTATAGGTTAATTTATAAACCCACATGTATAAATTATCCTATTTAAATAATTACTAAAATAACTCTATAATTACATCATGTGTTTTAAAACACCCATTAAGGTAATTGCCCCAATAAAACTAAAATCTCTTCATATATACAAACATTAATATCCAATTAATATTTTAATATAAATGATTAAATAATATTAAAAACAAACTGAA
>MU226188.1:1558794-1572743 GCA_018584345.1 Thuja plicata
TCAAAAGTAAATTTAAATTACAAACTTTAAACATATGTTAAAAAGATTTAAATTAATTAAAATTTAAACTAAAATGAAAATTAAATATTATATAAACTAAACTTAACTTAAAAATCAAATATTAAAATAAGTAAATAAAATTAAAACTCACTAAATTTTAAACCATATTAAAATTTAGAATTTTAAATAAAAAAACTCCCCTCTCAGGAGTACTTCCCTCGAGAGTGCATCACTTGCATAGTGTGCGGGGGTGCAGTGGCCCCCGCCACCCACCCACAACTTTTCAATTAATTTTTTTTAAAACACCTTTTCTTATTTTTACCTTTTTTATTTTTAAGTATGATTTAAATTTATAATATATAATTTAAATTCAATGTATTCTATTTTTTTTAATTCTTTGATTTATATTTATATTTATATTTTTTTAATTGGTGAAAATAATTAAAACCAGTCTGTATTTTTTTTATAAAAACAACAAGGTCTCCTTTTTTTTAATATTTAATTTCTTTTAATAATACTAACAAACCATTTTTTCAATGATAGAGGTGTTTCCCAACCAAATGCTCTAAAGGGGAAAAAAGAGAGATTTATAAATTTTTTTTTAAAAAGAAAATTCCAGCAAGCCTATTACTTTTTTTAAAAATTAAATTCCAGCAATAATAAATAGCCTTAATTTCTTTCTTTCAAGCACAAACCCAATAAACCATATTTTAATAATATAGGCATTTTTTTTCCAATAAAAATTATAAATAGAATAAGGGAGATTTTCTTTTTTCTCTTCAACATGCAAATGATAAAAACAAGAGGGATCTATTTTTTTAAATATAATTATTTATTTCCTCAAGAAGAGTGTTCTTATACTTAAACATGCAAAATAATTTATTTGACCTGTTTTCTTACAGATCTGATTAGGGTTTCAACATGCATCTAAAGAAGACCAATTTTCTACAATTCAAGGTGAGACAAATACAGATCCGAGGGTTCCAAGCTAATTTTCTTACATTAACAAAATTTTCATTCAAGGAGGAATTTTCCCTAAAAATGAAACCCTAAGGGTAATACCAAACATAAATCTTTCATACGAAAAACCCTTATACCCAATTGGCGTTCAACACCCAAAAAATGAAACCCTCATGTTCATAATCACAGATCTGACATGCAAATATGAAAGAAAACACAAATGGATCCAAGAACACATTTTTCATCATTTTAATTAATGGAATCACCAAATACACAAATAGAGAAGATAAAGCAAAGGATTCTAGTTTTTAGATGCATAGAAGACAGGGAACTGAAAACTAGAATTGAAAAGCTCAAGATCCTACCTTAGTAACCGAAGAGATGATCAAACCCACAAATCCAAGCAAGATGAATTTCAAATCCAAGCAAACCTCCTCAAAATCCCAATTCCCTGATTTCTCCTTCTCCCTGATTGAAAAACCTTCCAAAAAGGCTTCCAATTCAAAGATATAGATAATCCAAGCAATTAGGTTTTCAAAAAGTGAAAACCCTAAAGGGACAATAAATTATCTAATTATTAATTAAGATAATTCCTTTATTTTCAATTTCACTTAAAGCATGCAACAGAAACTCAACTTTATAACTTCAAAGCAAAGTGTTAAATTGAAAATGCATGAGATAATATTTCAATTAAATAAATCAATTAACCATGCAACTTAAGGTAATATTCAATAATTCAACTATGCATAATTAATTATAATTAATTGAATTTAATACTTATTAAATCTCAATTATTTAAATCAAGACTTAATAATTAAATCAATTAATTAAATATAGGCATTTAATTAATAAATCGCCATATATTTCATATATCAAAGTTTTAACCGTATTATAAGTGCAATAATTAACATTAATATTTACCATGGAAATTCATTAAATAAATCAAGCTAAAAGCATCATCAAATCCCCTGAAACCCATCTAAATAGATAATCAACTGAAACAGACAATCAACTGAAACAAAAACCCAACACACACAAACAGGCTCACGAATCCACGTCACTTGACGGATTCAAACACTAGGGTAGTCAATCATATTCTTTATCCATCAATAGGAAAAAATAAGGGTTTAGGGTATGGATTTGGACCTGAATACTATCTTCCCTCTCTTACCATTGAGATATTGCGATAGGGCATGCTCACTCCTGCCAATTCAGGGAAGATGTAGCCTAGTACCTGCAAACCTATCATCACAAAGATGAGTATACATGCATATAATATATCAAACAATGGTTGAGACTAGTTTATCATGTGGATCTCACCAAAGAAAGTAACTATGACTCTGTCCCATACCATATCAAGTACATCAAACAGTAATACAAATAATATAAATGATCCATGTGCATATAAATCTAAGGTCAGTATTGTTAGAAAACCATAATCAAGATGACATCCTAACATATACATAAGCATCATGAAATAACCATAGATCATATACTAACAGGATATATAATACTCTAAGCAATGAATCAATAACATACTGAAATGTGATACATAAATATCCTCTAAACCATCTGAAATAAACCACACATACATAAAAAGGCCTAAAAGAGTTTGGCAACTGAAACATAAAAGAAAACTAAGAGGTGGGTATTACATTCAACTTCTTCAAATCTTAAGAAAAACATGTGCATCGACTAGAAGAGACATTATAAAAATACATTAGCCCATCACCAATTTTCCTTATCTTGTTTTTGAATGGGTGACTGTTGGGATTTGACAATTGCACTTTTGTAGTAGAAAGTTGCAAAAGTTGTCAATACAACTTTTACAACTTTTTGTCCTACTTAACAAACTAACTCAAAACTTGATTTCTATCCCTAATACATGAAAAAATGGACAATATGAGTCCAATTACATCATTTCCACTCATTTTGAACACACTTTGAGTGGTTTGACCATGTTTGACCCAATCATGACCTTATAGGTCTACACGAGTTAAATGACATCAATTGCCTTATAAAAAGATTTGAAATGATTCTAAATGATCTTTAGGACCTTATAGACCTTGATGAAATACTAAAAATTTTTCAAATACAAAAATCCTTGATGAGGCATCCAAATGAAAGTTCTCCTACACCAATTCCTAATGTCATTTTAAGGATGTTTGATTCATTTGCTTGTGTTCTAGTGACCCAAGTTGTAGCCCCGACTACTAGACCATATCATCTAAATCCATTACCATTACTTCCATAGATTCATTAAGTATCAAAAGTGTAGTATGACATACAACTTCTTGATCAACAACATGTTAGGTACATGCTTGGGAAAAGTATGGGGTATCTTCACGGTGCCATAGATATTCCTATATGTTAACAAATCATATAGGGAGAAATATTTCAGGTTCTCCAAGATTCTGATCATGTCTTCATACACCCTAGGGAACCTTTTCTCAAATAATAGATCATGGAAGGGAGAAAAGAATCGGTCACAGATGTGGTCATATTTGGATGCATATTTGTGCTCCCATCAGTCCTAGCAATAAAAATGGAAAAAAGACATAGGATGCTCCATGTTCAATTCATCCCCAAAGAATTTATTAGCTGCACAAATAATATAACACAAGTAAGAGGTGGTATAGAATTTTTGATTTGTGCTTACTAGATGATACTTGACTGTCATTATTTCATTGCAAAAAGTGAGTGACAAAATAACTACCTAGTTTAAAATTGGCCCTTCTTTCAACAACATGTGTAGCAATGAGACTTAGGATTCTTGAAACTGAGAAGCATCCTTCTCCCCATACAACCTGCTAACTAGGGCCACTATGTTTTTAACTGAACCCATGAAGCTGATGGAAGGGTACCATTGAGTGTTCCTAGAAGTTAATGTTTATTTGGATTATTTAAAAAACTAAGCTCCATTGGATATTAGTCTTATGCCTTTTTGGCTGGGGTTGTAGTGAACTAGTAGAGGTAGTGGAAATATATGTCTCAAAATAATTATATCATAAAAATTTCTTATGATTGATGGTTTAATATGACCAAGAAGTGATAGAACAAGAAGAGGAAAACACTATATTTTTAATTTCCAAAAGGTTAGAAAAGGTGTAAATGAGTAGTATGTTGGGGATTATTCTAGCGAGACAAGAAAACACAAATTTACAAGGCTTGGACAACCTTCCTCACTTCGAGCTCCACAGGACTCAGGAGGGTATTCCTTATTCTAATTCAATACATCTGATAGATTCATTCTAATGGAAACCTATTGTCCATCAAATGTGGGTAATTATAAGATTTTATGTAGACAAAGCTTTTATTTCATCACTTGACCAAGTACTCCCTTTTTTATTTAACAAACACCAAGAACATATAAGTTATATATCTCCTTCTTAGAATCATAGAGGAGTGTTATACATATACTTTTAAATACACCCTCCACATTTTCTAAGGACCATGGAGATACTTGAACATGGATAAATCAAGCAGAAAAGAAAATAACAGAAAGGAACAATAGATTTGATTAATTTGATTTTAAATCTGAAAACCCTCAAGGGATCTCAATAGTCCAATGCCCAATCTCAAGATACAGAGTGAAAGTAAAGCCATGAGAGGGATCCTATGAATGGATAAAACTTAACCAATGGGTTTATAATATGTCAATGCTCAATTTAACAAGCCCACTCATGTTATCATAAAGTTTTACTTCAACAATCCATTTCACACACTAAAAACCATTGTTATCTGGACAAAGAAATTTAACTCTCTCCTTGAGAGAGACCCATGAACAAATAACACACCCAAAAGAAAATTGTAGAGACAAAGTCAACCATCTTTAATGTATTGAATTCATATGATTTAAGTATACGAAGTTGGAGACAAATTTATGACATTAGAATTTATAATTGCACAAACTGGTAATACTTCTCATGAGATTACACTATCTTGGAATTGCATTCACCTTCAGCAACTTGAAACTAAAAAATATCCTAGTTACAAGATAAAGATATTTTTTAGAGCTAGAACCCCACTTTTTTATGGCCTTGGAATTCCTTTTATATTTAAGGAATGTAACAAGATTCAAGTCATTAAAAAAGATTAGATTCCACTACCATTAATATATTACAGACGATAATATCCCAATAGAGTTTGTTAACACCTGTCTTGTCCTGAAGTAAAACCGCTTGGCTGGTATACAAGGAATATATGGTAACAAATCCAATTATTTCCATTAACCAACCATGCATGTGAGCCATGCAAATATCGACCATGGGTCGTTATTGAGGCTGAAAATGCCAAAATGCAAGATTCCCACTAACTTTCCCATTAGGAGAAAACTTTGAGACTTCTTCTCATGGAGAAATCGGAAGCTCCAATGCATCAAATTCTTCCCCTTTAGCCTTTCATCCTACCCTTAAAATATGTTCTCCATCAGTATCAACCTGATTTAAGATAATCAGAGTGGTAGTATTAGGGACTGGAATAATTTGATAGTATGATACTTCATCATTGATCAAGATAAATATTAAATGCCAATTGATAGTTCACAAATATTCAAATAAGCCATATAATATATATCTATGTTGACGGTTCCAATGAAAATTAGAAAATCATTACAATTACAAAATCAAAATCTAGTTCATGATTCCATGTTCATCAATAAAAATTCACTAATTAGAATCAAAAGGATTCTCAAAAAAATACTCTTAATCTCCAACTGCTGCAAGTTCAAGATCATTTGAACCCAAAGTGGGTCCAGTTGTACTAGATGCATCATGCGTTGGAAATGAGTTGAGTAATGGAGAGAGGAGGGGTGAATCAGTTACCACAAAAAAATCCAAGTCCCTTAGATGTCTTAATCAAAATTATCATTGTTACTCAGTTAACAAAGATATTTTGCTCTTACTCGATTAACAAAGAAATCTTAAGATATTAAATGTGATTATCCTTTTTTGATTAAGTGCAGAAACATAAAGCATAAAGAAAATAACATGTACAAAGATGACACAAAGATTTACCATGGAAACCCAATTTTGGAAAACTACCAATTGCAACTAGTTACTATTTTTCACTCTTTTGAAGTGAGCCCTGTTAGGAGCGAACCCTGTTAAAGGTTACAAAAACACATTGTAAGGTGTGACCCTATTAGAGGATTTAATCACCATGTTAGGAGTGACCTTGTTAGAGGTTGGTGTAGGAGCACCTAGGAACAAGGATATACACAGGAGGATAATGAACATTTTGAATTTAATTAAGTCACCCATTATATATTCATGTTATTCTGAGTCCATTGAATCATAATGTAAGGCTAATGAGCCATTTTTCTAAAGTTTTTTCATAGTTGTCCATTTGGAACCTAGTTTGGTCAAAAGGTCAAAATTGTATAAAAGGCCACGAGAATGATAGAAAGTATGTAAAAGGTTTTAAATATATTATTTGGAAATGTCTAGGGGTTTTTTACAAGGTGTGGAGTCATTTTTATAAAGTGTCACGAAAGTTGTCGAAATGCATAGAAAATTGCAAAAAGAAACAATGCAAAAATGCATTAAAGTTGTAAAAGGGAAGATGAAAGGTCATAAGGGTGGTTGGATTGTTTATAACTACCAAAAAATGTATAAATATGTTTTTGTCAAACCAAATCATTATTGAAATAATAGAGGAGGATAAATTTTTGGGAACAAATTAGTTTGTTTTAAACTTGCATTTTGATTGGTGTTTTCTGTTATGTTGTTGTTTCCAGGCATTGTACGGACATGTATGACCTGGAAACCATGTATATTTATAATGGATAGATAGTAGAATGAAATATCCTTCTCATTATTTTGGTTTGGTTCAATTTCATTATTTAAATGAATAAGTTATTCCCATTTTGGGGAAATTTATTGTTTGCAGTTTCCAGGATTCCTAAGAACAACCATGTTGTACTATTTGTTACGGACATATATGGACAAATATTAAGTTATAATTAGATTAATTGGAAATATATATGAATATTATTTCATTTCTATTTGGTCTGAGTTGTTTTTATTGATATTTGTGAAAGTTGTGGTTTTTTTGGTAAGAAAAGGGTTTAAACAGTTTTAAATGGAGTGACAGTCATTGATTTCTAATTATCTCATGATTTAACCATCGGAAAAATATTTTTCTTACATTTTTGAAAAATATATTCATATAGGATTCAAATTTATTTGGTATTATTTATAAAGGATTTTTTTTTGTGAAATATATGTGATTCCCTAGATGGGTGAAGAGAGAAGTGTTTATGTTTTAGGACAGTAAAATGGGTCTCGGTACAGAGACCATAACTTTTTATTGAGATATTGGATTTGACTAATTTTGGGATATGTTTTGAGGAATATAATTGTGTACATTTTCAGGAAAGGAAATTTCAATATGATATTTGGATCAAAAGATATGAATAAAAGATTGCAGGATAGATCTGTGTGACATATTTGAAGTTGTTTGTTAAAAGAACCAAAGAAGCATTTTGTTGTTGATTTATCTTGTGAAAGATTTGCCTCTATTAAATTATTTGAATGATTAAATGAATATTGGGTCATCAAGATCCTAGTTGTTGAGAGTTTATTTAGGATTCTCTACATCAAATTGGTATCAGATCTCAGAAGATTCTGAGCATGTAGATAAAGCGCTGAAGGAGGCAATCTACACCAGGATTTTGAGTTGAGCAGTAGTTTTGGTTATTTGATTTTGTTGATAAAGTTATGGTTGCAGGTGCTTATCAACTAGTTGAAAAAGGAATTTGGTTTGTGTGTGTGTACATAAAAGGAAGGTCTGTCAAGGGCCAAGAGAATGTCTAGGGCTAAAGAGAGGCCTAGTTGGTTTCCAAGAGAATAGGGAAAGAGGAAGGATGGGACTCTTAGGTGAGGAAAAATGTGAGGCAGAGGTGATGGTGGATTCCTAACTGATAGCACCATCAATGTTGTAGCCATTGATGCTCTATGGATAGGGGCATTAGAGAAGAAGATTGAAAGGACAGTCTTGTGTCCTTGAAAGGAAAGTAGACGAGAGAAGAGGCATGAAGAGGAAGAGGTAAATGAAGACAAATTACAAGGTTTTGGTATAATTTTTTCTTGCAAGTTATTGGTTCCATGTTTCCAAGGGACTTGGAAACTTATGAAAGCCAGGAGTATGGTGCAGAAGCACCTGGGCACAAGGATATACATAGGAGGATAATGAAAATTTTGAGTGTATTTAATTCATACATTATGTATTCATGTTATTGTGAGTCCATTGAATCATAATGTAAGGCTAATGAGCCATTTTTATAAAGTTTTTTCATAGTTGTCCATTTGTAACCTAGTTTGGTCAAAAGGTCAAAATTGCATAAAAGGCCATGAGAAGGATAGAAAGTATGTAAAATTTATTAAATATATTATTTGGACATGTCTAGGAATTTTTTACAAAGGGTGGAGTCATTTTTATAAAGTGTCACAAAAGTTGTCAAAATGCATAGAAAGTTGTAAAAAGAAACAATGCAAAAATGTATTAAAGTTGTAAAAGGGAAGATGAAAGGTCATAAGGGTGGTTGGATAGTTTATAACTAAAAAAATATATATACACATGTTGTATTGGTCGAACCAAATCATTATTGAAAGAATAGAGAAGGAGGAGAAAGTTTTGGGAACAAATTAGTTTGTTTTAAACTTGCATTTTGATTTGTGTTTTATGTTATGTTGTTGTTTCTAGGAATTTTATGACCATGTATGGCCTGGAAACACTATATATTTATAATGGATTGATATTATAATTAACTCTCCTTATAATTCTTTTGGTTTGGTTCCATTTCATTAACAAATGAATAAGTTATGCACGTTTTGGGGAAAGTTATTGTTTGCAGTTTACAGGATTCCTGAGAACAGTCACATTGTACTATTTGGTACGGACACATATGGATAAATATTAATTTCTAGTTGGATTCATTGGAAATATATATGAATCATATTTCATTTTCATTTTGTCTGAGTTTTTTTTATTAATATTTGTGAAATTTGTGGTGTTTTTGGTAAGAGCTAGTTTTAAACAGTTTTCAATAGACTGGCAGTCAATGATTTCTGAGTATCTCATGATTTAACCATGGAAAAAATATGTTTCTTAAATTTTTGGAAAATGTATTCATATAGGTTTCAAATGGATTTTGTCTTATTTATAATGAATCTTTTTTGTGAAATATATGTGATTCCCTAGATGGGTGAAGAGAGAAGTGTTTCTATTTTATGACAGTAAATGGGTCTCGGTACAGAGATCATAACTTTTTATTGAGATATTAGATTTGACTAATTTTGGGATATGTTTTGAGGAATATAATTTCCTACATTGTTTTCCAAAGTAATTTTCAATATGATAACTGGATCAAAAGATTGAATAAAAGATTACAGGATAGATCTGTGTGACAGATTTGAAGTTGTTTGTTAAAAGAACAAAAGAAGCATTTTGTTGTTGATTGATTTTGTGAAAGATTTGCCTCTATAAATTATTTGAATAATTAAATTAAAATTGGATCATCAAGATCCTAGTTGTTGAGAGTTTATGTAGGATTTTTAGGATAGATATATGTGACAGATTTGAAGTTGTTTGTTAAAAGAACCAAAGAAGCATTTTGTTGTTGATTGATCTTGTGAAAGATTTGCCTCTATTAAATTATTTGAATGATTAAATAAAGATTGGATCATCAAGATCCTATTTGTTGAGAGTTTATGTAGGATGCTCTACATCAGAGGTCTTCAAACACTTCAATGTAGAAATGCTACCTTGTGAGAGGAATTATGAAATATTGTGAAGTATACTTTGTCAAGAGATTTGGATCACTATTAAAATTGTTAGAGAGTAACAATGGATTGACCTGTTTGAAGAAAAAACTTCCTTTTATGATTCAGATCACTATTCTAGCTTTAAAAATGGATCCTCACTAATCAAATATTCTATTGCAACTTGGTTTGGATATTTTTTCCTTAATCAAAATTCCGTCTTATTTCGCCTTCACTCTTCATAATATAGCTTTTATATTTTCTCATATTCCATCCAAACTTGACCTTGTATATATATGATAGGCCCTTTCAATTTGGCTTGAATAACCTTCCAAATAAATAATAAAAATTAATTCTATCAGGTGCATGTAACCAGTTAAATATAAAGTGTAAACTATTGTTAGTCGGGTGACACTAAATGTATAACTCGGTTAATATTGTAATCCTTCAATGCCTGACCTTACTGTATTTCCTGAGTTAACTCAATTAGTAATGAGAATCACTTGGTAGATACTAGAGTCTTCTTCAATGCCTGAGAGAGCTTGGCATACACTAATTGTGCTCGGTTAGGTATAGACATTTGTGTAACATTAATTCATTTGTGTAAACATCAATGACAATACACAATTGAATAATTTTCTTCAATAATATCCCTCTTTGGCATTGATGGAAATACAACATGTCATAATAAAAAGAATTTTAGAGCAACAGAAACAAGAATAATTTTTTTATTAATGTCCTTAGCTTCATTCTTATTCTCATCCAAAAAACTCCCTCTGTCTTCACAATCACTGAAATACATATTTCTCCCACTTACATCAATCTCTTTCCCTTAATAATTTCTTTGGCATGACATCAATAATCTCCCCCTCTTTGATATCCAAATTCCAAATACTCTATCCAATGAAATTGTAGTGTACCCGATGTACTGATTCATATGCAATAAGCTCTGACAATCTGCATCAAATTGTCAATTCTTTTCTATAGCTTGGTTGATGCACCACCAATCTGTCCATTAGGGAGCCTCAGTTAGGGGAATCACTCCTAGATTTCCTGTAAGATACAAGAATGCATCCTTAGGTAAAGGTTTGGTGAATATTTCTGCAATTTGTTCTTTAGTATTCACATATTCCATCCTTACTTCTTTTTCTTGAACTAATTCTCACAAGAAATGATACTTTATTGCAATATGCTTAGTCTTAGTATGCATCACAGGGTTCTTTGAAATGTTAATATCACTAGTGTTGTCACAGTAGATAATAACTGGTTCTTTGATTTCCTCCTTCATACCTGACAACAGTTGTTTGAACCATATGATATTTGAACAATTCACTGTTGTAGCAACATACTTTGCCTCTGTTGTAGACTGAGAAATGCAATTTTGTTTCTTACTAGTCCAGGAGACTAACCTCTTTTCAATAAATAGAGCTCCACCACTCGTGCTCTTTCTATCATCAAAACTTCTTGCCCAATCAGCATCAGTAAAAGTCTTCAAATGAAAGTTTCCTCCTTTCTTATACCGTAATCCATATTCTTTAGTACCCTTAAGATATCTCAGAATTAATTTGATAGCCATCAAATGATTCTCTCTAGGATTAGCTGAAAATATTCCAATAATACCAACTGCTAATGCAATATCGAGCCTAGTGTGAACAACATATTGAAGTTTACCAATCATGGATCTGTAGGTAGTCTGATTTAACTCTTTTGAATCATCATCCTTAGAAAACTTATGTCTAGTAGACATAGGTGTCCCAACTGGTCTGGAATCTTCCATTCCAAATTTCTTCAGTATCTCTTTGATGTATTTAGATTGAGTAATGTAGATACCATCCTTTATCTGATGAACTTGTAAACCTAAAAAGAATTTGATTTCTCAAAAATAGACATCTCAAATTCCTTACTCATAGCTTCAAAGAATGCTTTGCATAACTCATCATGTCTAGTAAATAGTATATCATCAACAAATATCTCTGCTAATATTTTCTTGTTCTGAGATCCTTCTTTGATGTACAAGCTACTATTTTCATTAGTTCTCTGAAATCCAATACTTACCAAGTAACCATGCAGTCTCTCATACCAGGCTCTAGGAGCTTGCTTCAGTCCATACAAGGCTTTATGTAATTTGAAAACTATATTCCTTTTGTTAGGATAAACAAAACCTTCAGGTTTCTCAATATAAACTTCCTCTTCCAGAATTCCATTCAAGAATGCATATTTTACATCCATTTGGTATACATTGAATCCTGTATGTGTTGCATATGCTAGAAGAGTTCTGACTCCTTCAAGTCTTGCAATAGGAGCAAAATTTTATCCATAATCAATACCCTCTTCCTAAGCATATCCTTCACACACTAATATTTCCTTGTTTCTAGAAACTTCACCTTTTTCATTCAACTTATTTCTAAAAACCCACTTAGTACCAATTACATTCTTGTCCTTTGGTCTAGGCACAAGAGGCCAGGTTTTTTTATTTTCTATCTACTTGATTTCTTTGTTCATGGCTTCTATCTAGATTTGATCATTCAAAGCATCTTTAATGGTTCTAGGTTTAATTTCACTAAGAAAACATGCACCTTTAAGTTTGTTCCTTGTCATTATACCTTCTGTCTGATCTCCAATTATTTGTTAAGGTGCACGATGCCTTCTGACATATTTTTCAAGTACATGTTCCCTCTTCTTTGAGTATGGGCTTGTTCCACTTGGTTCACCATGCTCAAACATTTTGTTTTGCTCTTTTGACTGATACTTGGGTTCCACTATCTAAGACTCGGTTGCGTCTATCTGAGACTCAGTTTCCTCTATTTGAGACTTGGTTCCCTCTATCTAAGATGCAGTTGTGACTATTAGTAGATCTGGTTGCATAGGTTGTAACAAAGTTTGTGCAGATGAATTCAGAGGTTGACATGGTTTTTGTCCAATCACCATTGCTTGTGTCTTAGGTATAGTATCAAGTTCATAATACACAAAGTTCTTGTAGTCCTCAAGCTCTTTATTGCTCTGTTCTTCACTTCTCTCTGCAAATTCATCAATCCTCACATGTACAATTTCTATAAATTTGTGAGTAGCAAGTCTCAAACATTTATATGCTTTTATTTTACAAAATTAGCCTAGGAATATTCCTTCATCACCTTTTACATCTGTAACATAAGAAAAGATGTCACATTTGAAAATGTAGATGTTTGTGTGATGCGTGGGGAAGATAAGATGTTCCTTTTAACCTCAAATGCACAAATAAAAGATCCAAATTGATTAACCCAAAAGAAGGATCAATGCACAAATGAATCATCCATTTGGAAATGAGAGCAAAGAGGAAAGATCTTAAATTCCTGTTTTAGAAAGGAATGTATATGATAGTTCTAGGAATTGAAATGGATGAGATGAAGTACCAACCTTAAAATAGTCCAGATCAAAGAATGCTATTTTCTGAGGTCTGTAGACTATTCCTAGAAAAAATGAAGTATGATCCAGAACCAGAACGTAGAGATGAACAAAAACCAGAAATCATTTTCTGTTTCGATGTCGTCTTATGAAAAAGGTCAACCTTGACCCACAAATGTCAACCCTGACCCAATATTGTCGACCCTAACTTGCATAGATCCAAAAGTGACTCTATTCACGTCGTCTGAAAGAAAGCCAAAAAGGGTATCCAAATCTGAACTTGTACTTGCAAGAAAAAGAGGTTTGTTTGTTGGGGGGAAGGGGGTTTGCCTTGGTCAAACCCTAGTTTTGGAATTAACCTTATAATCAAATTGAAATTGCATAAACAAAGTAAATTCACCTTGCTTGTATGGAGACCCTTGTGGTGGATTCAAATCCTTAGATCCATAAGGGTGAATGCTTGAAGTTGTTTTAACTTTGTAGAAGAGTATGAAGTTGATCTACCATGCCAATTTATGCCTCCATGGAAGTAAATGTTCTCAAGTGCTTTAATTGAGAATGTAGATGTCTTGAATGCTTGATAGATCTTGGTAGTGCTTCTTGATTCGCTTTGATTCGCTTGATGATCGTTAGGAGACTTAGATTTTTCTTAGATCCAAATGAGAGAGGAAAGCCCTTCTTTTATAGTGATCTTGGACACAAAGGCTAACATAGAAAATAATAATTAAGGGTCCATGCACTAATACATTTGGTACCAAATTGCAACGGCAGTGCCGTTGCAGTTTTTCTGTCACAACCTTGTCGTCGTCGCAATTGCGACGGTCTGCCGTCGCAATTGTGACGACG
>MU226188.1:1573034-1590811 GCA_018584345.1 Thuja plicata
TAATAAATTAGGAATCCTACACAAAGCTCGAGAAAGGTCCACCTCAAATATTAATTTAAGAGTTCGACACTTAACTCAAGGAATAATGGCCCCGAAGAGGGAAAATATAAAATTTTGATGAAACCCTAAAACTGGGACTCAGCCCCAAGGACCCTGGACCCTGGGGTCAGGGTCAAGGTCGACCTTGACCCAGAGGGTCAAAACCTCAGGAAATGTGCCAAAGTCTTAGAAACAGAGAGGAAAGGTAGAAAAGAGGGGTAGAACAGGCACATAAGCACATGAAACTCCACGGAAGCATGAAGGTGTTTGAATTAGGACCATAATAGCTTACTAGGGAAGGCTAAAAGGTCTCAACATGGAGTGCTTCCATTTTAAGATGATACAACATCAAATTTTCCATTTCTTGCTTCCTTCAAGATGTAACATTTACTTCCAAATACTGTAAAATAACAAACATTGGGTTTATAGCTATACCATAATTCAAAAGTTGTATGATAATTACCTTTCTTTAGTTTAACTATGTTCAAGGTGTGAATTGCAGTGTTGATAGCTTCCTTCCAGTATTTGGTTGCAACATTCTTTTCAATCATCAAGGTTCTTGCACAATCCATAATGGATCTGTTTCTTCTTTCTGCTATTCCATTTTGTTGTAGTGTACCAGGGGAAAATACTTGTCTCTTGATTCCTCTTTCATTGCAGAATTCATTGAACTCATTAGATATGAATTAACCTCCTCTATCAGATCTTAGGCATTTTATTTTCTTTCCTGTTTCCTTCTCAACTCTGGCAAGGTACCACTTAAACTTCTGAAAAGCTTCTGATTTTTCTTTGAGAAACATCATAGTGATCATTCTGGAATAGTCATCAAAAAATAGAATGAAATACTTCTCTCTAATGTAACTTGTTGTTCCAATTGGTCCACATAGATTAGTATGCACTAACTTTGAGACTTCTTCAGTATTGTAATTCTTACTCTTGAAACTAGTTTTTCCCATCTTCCCAATTTGACAATGTTTGCATATTGCCAATTCAGGTTTCTTCAAAATAGGAATACCTCTTGCTCTTCTATTCTTGATTATGTTGACCAAGTTATCAAAATTCACATGACAATTTTTTATGTCATAACCATCTTTCTTCTACTTGTGCAATAAAACATGAACTTTCAGTGAGATCAAGATAGAATAGATTACCTTTTGTTTCCCTGCAAGTTCCAACTAGGTTTCCTTTACCATCCATGAGCTTGGCCTTACCATTCATGAATTCTACCTTGAAACCAATGTTATTCAGCTGTGCCACACTTAGTAGATTACACCTTAGTACTTCAACCCAATAAGCATTATCACTTTTGATTCCTTCAGTTAGAGAAATACAACCTTAACCTTTCACATAGTAAGGTTCATTATTCCAAAATCTGACACTCCCACAATCATAGTGCTCAAGATGTTCAAATTTAGTTTTATCACCAATCATATGGTGAGAAAAACCACTATCAATTATCCAGGTGTCATTAACATGAGAGAAAAGTGTGGTCTTTTCATTTTCTTCATTTTCTAACTCATCCTTAATATCAATGTAAACCATTTAATCTTCACCTTCATCACTATCAGAATCTTTTGTAATATAACAAGATTTCTTACCTTTGTCCTTGTAGCTTTTGTAACTTTTGAAATCTTTCTTTCCTTTGTACTTGTTGAAAATTTTCTCATCTTTTTCTTCTTTGTTTGGACACTTAGCAACAATGTGGCCAAATTCGTCACATGAAAAGAAAATCAATGGTATTCTTCCTTAGTATTTCCATTTTCCTTTGGCAGCTCTCTTTGCAAGTAGTGCTTTAATGATTTCTTGATCTTCATCATCAGATTCATCGTCACTATCATTGTCAATCTATTTTCCTTTTCTATTGATCTTATCAAGGCTTAATTTGGCTTTGAATGCAGACTCAAAATGGCTAGGATTAGGAGAATAATTGTCAAAATTGTCCAACTCAAAGGTTGTTAGCCTTCCAACCAATGCATCTAGATTTATATCATTACTGCAACTCATCTCTTGAATAGATGAAACTCTAATAGCATAGATAGGAAGTAAAGTTCTTAATACCTTACTAGCCACTATTTTATCTTCAATTGTTCCACCAAGAACTCTGATGAAACTGACACTTTTCTTGATCATTTCACTTTATTTTGTAATGTCTTATCCTTCTTTCATTTTCATCTGATCAAAATGACCTCTGAGACTTTCTTCTTTGGCTCTCTTTACATTGTCATCTCCTCCATGGATATCATGCAGTTTCTTTCACATATCATAGGAAGTAGGGCAGTCCTTAACTTCATCAAATTTTGAATAGCTGAGTGAAGAAGCTATATCAATTATCATTATGTTATGATTCTTCATGTCCACCATGTGATCCACAGACATAGGTCTAGGTGGTTCTACATACTTGTGGTCCAAGAATTGCAAACCAGTATCTCCAATAGTAGATAGATGTAGCCTCATCAATTCTTTCCATGCATCAAAGTTGTCTTTGTTAAGGTTGGGGATCTCCCTTCTGTAAGACATCTATGATCTTTATCTTAGGCCTTGAAACCTTCCCTAAAAGCACCAAAAGCTCTGATACCAATTGTTGGAAATAAGTTGAGTAACTGAGAGGGGAGGGGTGAATTAGTTACCACAAAAATAAATCCAAGTCCCTTAGATGTCTTAATCAAACTTATCATTGTTACTCGGTTAACAAAGATATTCTGTTGTTACTCGATTAACAAATAAATATTAAGATATTAAATGTGATTATCCTTTAGTGATTAAGTGTAGAAACATAAAGCATAAAGAAAATAACATGTACACAGATGACACCAAGATTTACCTTAGAAACCCAATTTGGGAAAACCACCAATTGCAACTAGTTACTACTTTTCACTCTTCTCAAGTGAACCCTATTAGGAGCTAACCCTATTAAAGGTTACAAAAACACACTATAAGGTGTGACCCTGTTAGAGGATTTAATCACCCTGTTAGGAGTGGCCTTGTTAGAGGTCTTCAAACACTTCAATGTAGAAATTCTACCTTGTGAGAGGATTTATGAAATAGTGTTAAGTCTACTCTGTCAAGAGATTTGGATCACTGCTACAATTGTTAGAGAGTAACAATGAATTGACCTATTTGAAGAAACAACTATCTTTGCTAATTAAGATCACTATTTTGGCTTTAAAAATGGATCCTCACTCATTAATTATTCTATTGCAACTTGGTCTAGATATTCTGTCCTTAATCAGAATTCCATCTTATTTCGCCTTCACTCTTGATAACATAACTTTTCTATTTTCACACATTCAGTCCAAACTTGAGCTTGTCTATATATGATAGGCCTTGTCAAGTTGGCTTGAATAACCTTCCAAATAAATAATAAAACTTAAGTCTGTCGGTTGCATGTAACCAATTAAACATAAAGTGTAAACCGCTATTAGTCGGCTAACACTAAATGTATAACTCAGTTAATACTGTAATCCTTCAATGCTCAACCTTACTATATTTTCCTGAGTGGACTCAGTTAGTACTAAGAATCACTTGGTAGATACCGGAGTCTTCTTCAATGCCCGAGAGAGCTTGGCATACATTGACTGTGCTTGGTTAGGTATAGACATTTGTGTAACATTAATACATTTGTGTAAACATGAATGACAATACACAATTGAATAATTGCCTTCAACACCATGTGTCATGATGTTATCATTGTCATCATAATTTGTTGTGATTCTAATAATATCCACAATGGTTGCAACAAATTTGGCCTCTTCTATAGGCATTTTAGGGTTCAGAGGAAAAATATTTAAAATGTGCTTTTAGCACATGTTTTAAGTGAAAAATGAAAAACAAAATGCTTTTTTCCCTTTTTTTACATCCTAGGCCCCGAATGTGTTTGATTTTTGTGCTTTAAAAATTATTGAAAAATAGGGTTCATGAAATATAATGAAGCACTTGGATTTCTTTTTTATTCTTCTAGAAAATTTCTTTCACTCACAATGTTGCAAACCCCTACTCCTTGTTGATAATTATAGAATTATGCGGGACAAGCAAACTGAAAAACAACATATGTAATGTTAGTAGACAGATTTGTCTTCTCAAAAACTACTTACAAATGACCCTCAAATACCCAAAATAAGAAGACAAACTAACTAATAGTTGGACGAGTTATCATAGATTGATAACCCTCCTTTGAATTGTGAGGTACAGCTCCCTCCTATAAAGATTTATAGTGAATAAAATAACAGATTATGTCTTTGACCGGAAGACATGAAGGCTATGCTAACACTCACCCATCACTATGGGATAAATGCGATTATGAGATTTACAAACTGAATAAGGAGAGAAAGACCAACAAATAGCCACGAGATCATTTATTAGACCTTTCACATAATACAGAGAATGAAAAGAATTAAATATCTTATTCTGCAAAGTATGAGTATGTGAACCAACTAATTTACGAATGCATATGTAATGACACGATAAAACAAAACTATATTTAAAATAGGAAGAAGTGGCCGCATGACCAATTTCAACCAGAGAAATAAATATTCAAACCTCATGATTTGATATATATTGATTCCTCTTTATTTCAAACACACAACAAAATAACCTTAAGATCATTTCATCTCTGCTTTTATAATCAATATGCAGAAAACATAAACAAAATAAATTCTTGCCCTTTTTCCCTGTTACAATTTTGCACCAGAAAAATCTATTTCCCCCTACAGTCTCTAGACTGTCGGCCTCGAGAACCCCTTTTCATCTCCCCCGTTTTACAATAAATAACATTCTTTAAAATTATATCCAGTTATTAATAACTGAATCTTGAAATAATAAAATTTCATGGCTTCTAGTCTCATCTCCTTATGACATTATCCGCATAATAGTTCAATAATTTTTTTTTACATATGTTGACATCGAGCATGATAAGCGTTCCTTGTGTCATTTTGAAAAGAATTCTGGAAAGAGTTGTTTCCACTGGATTGCCAATGAATAACTGACTCCCCTGTCCAATTGGGAACATGTGTATGTTAGATAGAGAGCGTATAACTCTAACTTCCAATTTTATATGATTTCTTAGTGTCAATTCCAAATATGACCATCGAGCCATATATGCTCCTATTCTAGCATCATCAAGAGACCGTCGACTATCGGTGATATGGCTTTCTTGCAGAGGCTCGGTCGATTTGGGGTGAAAGTCACAAAAGCTTCGTAGTGTCTTCTAACTGACATTACATCAAAAATTTTGCACACATCTTCCATGAATTTTTCTCGGACGGTGCTTGTGCTTAGTTCAATATATGATTTGAAATGGGCCTTTTCAAAGATTATGGAAGGCAAACTCTATGAAGTCATGCAATGTAGTGGGTCATGGTGACTAGCAAGCATCCTGGCATTGATGTTTGGTTCTTCATTCCATTGAATGTTCCCTTCAAGCCACTGCTAGTGGTTTTGACTTCACAAATCAGGATCCTCAAACACTAATCATGCTCAGTCATTTAGTCAAACAGTTAATGCGTACCTCCATGCTAAATCAACTTTGGTGAATCAATCTTCAATTTCTTTATGACTGTGAACTCCATCATTCCTAACACTGCATCATATGTATTTTACAACTTGATGATTTCACTTTGTGTTGAATGCATGAATTGTGTGAAGTCTGTGCCATGGAGTTGATCATTGTGCATCAAAGGCACACAAGATTTCAAAAGAAAGGGAGGTCTCTTTGAACATTCCTAAGATGCGGGGATTAATCCTTTATATTCCCCTTAATTTGGAAATGACTCAACATTTTCTTATTTTTTGCTATGCTCGTGCTGATAGAGGCTATGATCACTTTTTTCCATTTTGTGTAATTGGGTAGGTGAAAGGTTCTTTCAGGTTCCTTTAGATGCTCCACATTTTGTCAAGCAATTTGGTGTACATTCATCATCGTAACCCAATTTTGAATGTTGTGATTCAAGACACTATTTACATGCCATATACCAATAAAGTTGTGAGCTCTATATTCTGGATGGATCAGCCTAACTGGAGGTGATGGCTTCACCTCTTCATGGCACCACCTACACAAACCTGATTTCATCCAAGCATTCTTATTGCACTGTGACATGGTTTTGAGTTTATCAATACAATCAAGCATCTTATATAATGTAATTTTGGTTGAACCCGATGACTACATGATACTCAACATTGGGGTCTTACATTTGAATTCACGTAGACCATAATTCACCTTTTGTTTTACCAAAACTATTACGAGAATAGGATTTAAGGCTCTATGATTTTGTTAAAATATCCAGATTGGGCACCTTTATCATGTTGATTGGCTTCACAAACATTAAAATATCTTAGTCTTCATGATCTTTGAGATCTGTTGTAAGAATTGAAGCACAACATCAAGAAATGGAATGACCTCCCCGATGTACCTAAGCTTTAACATGAGTCAACTTTTGATGGGGATTGACAATGTTGTGATGATACCATGGACATTAGCTCATGGAGAACATTGAAACTCCATATATTGTGACACTATGTCAAAAACACCACGATCATTCTTTGAGTTTGACTGTGGAATTTCTCTATCGGGTTCCATTTTGATTAACCATTCCCCCTCAAATGAGTCCCTTTATAGTACACCATGTTTTGATCTCTCAATAGATGGAAATCTTTATCTTAATTATGCAACATGGATTAAAGATTCATGGTTGCATAGTGCTTCACCAAACAATTTGAATGCTTTCAACACATAGTCCCGAGCATAAATTAATAGAGCATGAGATCAGTTCATCATAGGGGTTGTCAATACCACAAATTGTCCATTAAAATGAGGACCTCAGCCAACAAATGCATCGGCTCTGTATATGTGGATCAACATAAAATCTGAACCTCCAAACTGTGGTGCTTAAATCTGCATATCAAAATCTGACTTTGAACTCTACTTGAACTTTCTGAATTTGCAACTTGATTTTGATCTCTGAACGTGAACCTGCACGATGCCTTTTGAAATATTGAATCTTGAACTTTGAACTTGTGGCTCAAGGTTCAAGATTTGACAATGCATATTGCATGAATGATCATAAAGGATAAGAAAATTTGGAGGATTTTGTCTGTAGGGCTGAAACTGTAAAATTTAGAATTTGGGTGCTGAAAGCATGTTAATAGCTGGCTTTGACTGGGGACATGGGCCATGAGGGACATGAAGAATCCAGAAATCTCTAGTAGGATACCAGTGCTAAGCTATTGGGCAAATAGAGTCAAAGCATAGAAAATAGGAAGCTGCTAGCACAGAGGGGAAAAGCAAGGGAAAACCCCAAAACACCTAAACTACTAGCAACTAAAACAAACCAACTACACTAAACAACACCAAAAAATTAGAGAGCAGAAAGCTATTTACAAGTATATACAGGTGAGAAGAACTCACCATAGGCTCAAAGCCAAGGAAAACTTACATGAAGCCGTTCACTAGATGTGAGAAGAAAGATCCTTTTCGGAACAATAGATCATATCAGTGTGGCGCATCCCAACACCACCTCCATTTGGAAAACTCTCCATTTTGGAAACTCAAATTGATCATGCATAGGATTTTCTTTAACCAATCACCACACCCGAAGGGCCACATCTCATCATAAAATAATGAGTTTTTTGGGCCTTTTGTGGAGAACTTTCAAGCCCCTTTCCAACAGTTAACCGAAACAAAACTTGTTTAAACATTTTCAAAGAAGAGATTATATCATTTTTAAAACACACATTTTGGGTAAGAGGATTCTCATGATTGAAAAAATCCTCAAAATAAAAGTGAGCATCCTTAAACATGGAATCAAGCTTGAAGGGGATACATTCATCATCACTTGCAGCTATTAGATTTGGAAATCCTTGATCGAAAATAGAGCAATAAAGACTTATACCTGGAGCTCTTGAAGAAGAAACTCCTTTGTTGGATGGGAAGGGTGAGAGAGAAACTTCCCCAACATCTAGTAATGTTCTTGCTGAGATATCCAATGGTTTCTAGGTCTGCATTACCTTGGAGACTTGGCATTCTCCCTGCCTGCTACTTGTCTCAACATTCTCTATCCCAAGAGGGAAGAAACAATCCTCCTCATGTGAAGGCAGTTCCTGTGTATGGAAAAGAGGGTTGTCTCTAAAAGTAACACCTTCATGAAATCCCATTGGTAGGTATAATGGGTTAAGCTCACTCCAAGTCACCTTATCTTCCAGCATTTCAAATTCTTTCTCACTTGTTGATCTATCAATTATTTTGAGAATGCCCCCTTCACTAGGGCATGTGAGAGGTTCTCCCTTTCGAAGCTCACTGCTGTCATGAGTAAGCTTGTTTACCTCTGATTTCTAAAGATTATCCAGTTGGGATCTAGTATTAGGCTGCGAATCAGTATTTAAGCCTTTGAAGCACCCCATAGGAGTGTACAAGTCTTCTTGTTCTGTTGATAGTTCCTTTCTTAGGGAAGAAGTAGATGATCCTTCTTTTCCCTCTACTTCCATGCATGGTGAAAAAGTATTAGGCTTCATATTTCTAGCATGACACAATTCTTCTTCCTTTTGTTGGTGATCTAAAGACATGGATGGGAAAATCAATGGTGTCTCAAGATCCTCTTCACCAAAAATAGAGAAAACACAAACTACTGGTTCTATTGTTTGGCTAGTTGTAGTATGTGTCTTTTTCTTGAGACTTTTGAGGGCATGGTACTTCTCATGTACATGCTTCAATAGAAATGAGGAGTGATGATCTTCAAAGGGGTAAATCTTATTTCTTTCAGCTTCACAAATGCTCCTTTTTAAGGCAATCCATAGTTTTTGAAAGGCTTGATCTTGCACTTTATTGAAATCTTCAGCTGTAGGTTTTCTCTTGAATTGCTTCTAAGGTTGGACTTCTTTATTTCTCAAAACTGAAAAATTTTGGGAGAAAAAGGAATTTGGAACAGCCACAACTCTCTCATCATCAGCATGTAGATCTTTCCTTAGCTGTAATACCTTCTTTCCATGAGCTCGCAGCAAGTTTTCTGCCTCTTCTAACTCTTTCAAATTGTGGAACCTCATACAAATACTCCTCCGTAATAGTGCAATTACATGATCATCTTCAATGTTTATATTCATTTCAATGGATCTTGAAATGCTACTCTTATAGTAGTCCCAGAAATCATGCAGCACCTTGTCATCCATCTCAAGGATTTCTTCAATTGTGGGGCTTGGTCTTTTCCCCTCTTTCATACTTCTTGGATTTAGCATGATGTGAACAGAGTCACCAATCCTGCATAAACAAGGATATCTGAAAAATGACTAAAGAAATGAATAAGGAACCAATCTTTTCTTTGTCTCCCCAGTAGAGTCACCAAAAATATGTTAGTAGACAAATTTGTCTTCTTGAAAACTACTTACAAATGACCCTCAAATGCCCAAAATAAGAAGAAAAACTAACTAACAGGTGGACGAGTTATCATACATTGATAAGCCTCCTCTGAATTGCGAGGTACAACTCCCTCCTATAAAGATTTACAATGAATAAAATAAAAAATTATGTCTTTGACCAGAAGACACGAAGGCTATGCTAACACTCACCCATCACTATGGGATAAATGCGATTATGAGATTTACAAACTGAATAAGGAGAGAAAGACCAACAAATAGCCACGAGACCATTTATTAAACCTTTCACATAATAGAGAGAATGAAAATAATTAAATATATTATTTGCAAAGTATGAGTATGTGAACCAGCTGATTTACGAATGCATACGTATTGACATGATAAAACAAAACTATATTTAAAATAGGAAGAAGTGGCCGCATGACCAATTTCAACTAGAGAAATAAATATTCAAACCTCAAGATTTGATGTATATTGATTCCTCTTTATTTCAAATACACAACAAAATAACCTTAGGATCATTTCATCTCTACTTTTATAATCAATATGCAGAAAACATAAACAAAATAAATTCCTTCCCCTTTTCCCTATTAGAATTTTGTACCAGAAAAATCTATTCCCCCCTGCAGTCTCCGGACTATTGGCTCCGAGAACCCCTTTTCATCTCCCCCATTTTACAATAAATAGCATTCTTTAAAATTATATTCAGTTATTAATAATTGAATCTTGGAATAATAAAATTTCATGGCTTCTAGTCTCATCTCCTTATGACATTATCTGCATAATAGTTCAATGATTTATTTTCACATATGTTGACATCAAGCATACTAAGTGTTCCTTGTGTCATTTTGAAAAGAATTCTGGAAAGAGTTGTTTCCACCTGGATCGCCAATGAATAACTTACTCCCCTATCCAATTGGGAACATGTGTATGTTGGATAGACAACATATAACTCTAACATCTAATTTTATATGATTGCTTAGTGTCAATTCCAAATATGACCATTGAGCCATATATGCTCCTATTCTAGCATTGTCAAGAGACCCTCGGCTATCAGTGATATGGATTTCTTGCAGAGGCTCGGTCAGTTTGGGGTGAAAGTCACAAAAGCTTCACAGTGTCTTCTAACTAACATTACATCAAACATTTTGCACACATCTTCCATGCATGTTTCTCGGACGGTGCTCGTGCTTAGTTCAACATATGATTTGAAATGAGCCTTTTCAAAGATTATGGAAGGCAAACTCTATGAAGTCATGCAATGTAGTGGGTCATGGTGACTAGCAAGCATTCTGGCATTGACATTTAGTTCTTCATTCCATTGAACGTTACCTTCAAGCCGCTGCTAGTGGTTTTGAATTCGCAAATTGGGCTCCTCAAACACTTATCATGCTCAGTCATTCAGCCAAACAGTTAGTGTG
This sequence comes from Thuja plicata, assembly GCA_018584345.1. NCBI lineage: Eukaryota > Viridiplantae > Streptophyta > Pinopsida > Cupressales > Cupressaceae > Thuja > Thuja plicata. The sequence continues at coordinate 1,583,852 of MU226188.1, forward strand.
TACCTCCATGCTAAATCAACTTTGGTAAATCAATCTTCAATTTCTTTATGACTGTGAACTCCATCATTCCTAACACTGCATCATATGTATTTTACAACTTGATGATTGCACTTAGTGTTGAATGCATGAATTATGTGAAGTCTGTGCCATGGAGTTGATCATTGTGCATCAAAGGCACACCATATTTCAAAATAAAGGGAGGTCTCTTTCAACATTCCTAAGATACGGGGAGTAATCCTTTATATTCCCCTTAATTTGGAAATGACTCAACATTTTCTTCTTTTTTGCTATGCTCATGCCAACAGAGGCTATGGTCAGTTTTTTCCATTTTGTGTAATCGGGCAGGTGAAAGGTTCTTTCGGGTTCCTTTAGATGCTCCACATTTTGTCAAGCATTTTGGTGTGCATTCATCATTGTAACCCAATTTTGAATGTTGTGATTCAAGACACTATTTACATGCCATATACCAATAAAGCGCGAGCTCTGTATTCTTGATGGATCAACCTAACTGGAGGTGATGGCTTCACCTCTTCATGGCACCACCTACACAAATCTGATTTCATCCAAGCATTCTTATTGCACCGTGACATGGCTTTGATTTTATCAATGCAATCAAGCATCTTATATAATGTGATTATGGTTGAACTCGATGACTACATGATACTCAGCATTGGGGTCTTATATTTGAATTCACACAGACCACAATTCACCTTTTCTTTTACCAAAACTGTTGCAAGAATAGGATTTAAGGCTCTATGATTTTGTTCAAACATCCAGATTGGGAACCTTTATCATGTTGATTGGCTTCGCAAACATTGAAATATCTTAGTCTTCATGATCTTTGAGATCTATTGTAAGAATTGTAGCATAGCATCAAGAAATGGAATGACCTCACCGATGTACCTAAGCTTTAACATGAGTCAACTTTTGATGGGGATTGACAATGTTCCTGTGATACCATGGATATTAGGTCATGGAGAACATTGAAAATCCATACATTGTGACACTATGTCAAAAAGACCACGATCATTCTCTGAGTTCGGCTATGGAATTTCTCCATCGGGTTCCATTTTGATTAACTGTGCCCCCTCAAATGAGTCCCTTTATAGTACACCATGTTTTGATCTCTCAATCAATGGAAATCTTTACCTTAGTTATGCAACATGGATTCAAGATTCATGGTTGCACAGTGCTTCACCAAACAATTTGAATTCTTTCAACACACAGTACCGAGCATAAATTAATAGAACATGAGATCAGTTCATCACAAAGGTTGTCAATACCGCAAGTTGTCCATTAAAATGAGGACCTCAACCAACAAAGACATCGGCTCTGTATATGTGGATCAACATAAAATCTGAACCTCCAAACTGTGGTGCTTAAATTTGCATATCAAAATCTGACTTTGAACCCGGCTTTGAACTCTACTTGAACTTTCTAAATTTGCAAGCTCAATTTTGAACTCTGAACTTGAACCTGCATGATGCCTTTTGAAATATTGAATCTTGAACTTTGAACTTGCAGTTCAAGGTTCAAGATTTGACAATGCATATTGCATGAATGATCATAAAGGATAAGAAAATTTGGAGGAGTTTATCTGTACGGCTCAAACTTGAAAATTTAGAATTTGGGTGCTGAAATCATGTTAACATGTAATATACCTGTTTGATAGAACCAAAAATTAAATGCAAAATGTTGAATCATAGAAGATGCACGTGAGTCACCTTGTTTCCAACTCATATGCAAGTTGTTCAAGCACAAATGAGGAAACACAGACAAGGCATGTGAAATGAAACTTAGAACGCCACATTTCCAAAGTTTTGTTTCCAAGATTTTCATGCTTTTTTTTTTTTAAAAAAACCAGCCAAAAATTAAAAAGACCAATCAGACAAAAGGAAACTTAGAGAGAAAAATAAGTTTAATTAAAAAATAAAGATAGACCATAGGATAAAATTGTCGGTGTTGTTTTCCAAACAAGAGAACTTAGGATTAGACGTAAGGTTCATTGTTGCAGCTAAGGAAGTGGTGGGTGGAGAACCAGAATAAAGGTGATTCCAGTAGGTATCATTATGGGGTTTAGCACCTAGTTGCTAATACTATCCATAGTCTTTATTAAACTTATTTAGCTATGGGCATGAACCTATCCATATATTTTTTTTTTGATATCAAGATGCTATGTTATCTATCTATATTACTCTTACATGTGATTCAATGAGTGCTAAATTCTAAAGTAGTAATGTATATACAATTGTCTTGTGCACTTTAAAGTTATATTATTATCATGTTGTAACAACACTTTGATGAATAGAATGATACTTTAATTTTTGCATCTGAGTTAAGATTTTGGAAGACTCATCCAAGGGGGCCCACTTGGTGATAATTCTACTCATTTGGTTTGGTTACTTTTATGTTTAGTAATTAGTTTTAGTTTTAACAGCTGATTGTTCCTGCAGCCAATAGAAATATGTTATGTGGCTATTCCTATAGCCATTGGAACTATGTTCTATGATTGTGCTTGCAGCCATTGGAATTCTGTTCTGTGAATTCTCTTGCAACCATTAAAACTTTATTTTGTAACTGTTCGTACAGCCATTGGAACTATTTTCTGTGACTTTTCTTGCAGTTATTGGACTTGTTGGAGATTTTTCCTGCAGGTTAAGACACTAGTATAAAAACAACAATATATGACTAAATAAACTACTAAAAATTGTAGATAAATGACTAATTTTGATCACGTGACCAATAGTATTTTATTGTCAGTCATTTATCTCATGACTAAATTTATGACTAAACTATTTTAGTCATTGATTTGGTCATTGATCTAGTCGTTTATTTGGTCGTTAATTTGGTCATTGATTTAGTTATTTATTTGGTCATTGATTTGGTCATTGATCTAGTCATTTATTTATTCATATATTTAGTCATATGTTTAGTCATTTATTTAGTCATATATTTAGTTATTTATTTATTCATTTATTTAATCATATATTTAGTCATTAATTTAGTCATATTAGAGCATGATGGAATTGAAACACCATCCTCCTACTTGTAAACTAGGTGCTCTTCCATTGAGCTAGTACCCTTTAAATAATAATCATACCATGTATACTAGTACTTTCCATTAAACATGATTTCAAGTTTTTCCATCTATAGTTCAAGGGTTATGATAGTAAATGGTTATGACAATCATTCAAAACAAAGTATGTCAAAGACTATTATGAGGCAAATTTTGTGATTGTCATGTAAAGAGGAAGAATCACAGGTTCCATCACTATGAGAAGCACATTCTATACATGAAAGAAAATGTAAATTTCTTGATCTAAGGGGCAATAAAATGGAATAAAAATAGAGTAGCAACTTTCATGCAATTTCATGAATAAAGGAGAAAAATTCATCGATTAAAACATAGCTCTTTGCATGAAGGAACAACTCCTTTAGTCAAGACAATAAAAAATCATAAGGGTTGCCCACAAAGTATTCATAGAAAGACAATGAAATATGGATATAAGGAGAAGGTCATAAAAGCATGGAGATAATTAGACGATATGAGTAGGAATGAGCATGAAGTAGTCGTAAAATCCATCATGAAACTAGGAGCTGTCATAAGAATATGAAAAAGTGACCTTATGTTGTTGCAATATTGATAAGGACAAGTAAAAGATACACAAGAAGGAAAAATGGCCATTGTTATAGTAATGATTAAATAATGAGTCATTGCCTTGAATTAAAAAAATAGGCTCAGGATAGTGATATATAGTCTATGATATTAAAAGGTGCTTAGAAGTAGTGTCGTGAGATGATGAAAAAACCATGGAGACAACAATAAGAAAATGTACATGCACATTTTTTTAATGGTGGCAACATTCACTATTTTAGCAGTCCCATAACATAAAAAGATAGTCCAGGAATGGTGTTAGGATATCATGAAGGATACTAGTATATCATAGGGTAGAAATGGTGTTGTTATAAAGTATAAGAAGATAGACACAGTGGTAGAGATGAATGATAGTTATAGGACAATGAAATACATTACTACTATAATACATATGCATTGATTTAAAGTTTTCCAAGGCATAAAAGTTGGCTATAAGATTAGTACCTGTACTAACTCCCACTTCTGCACTTGTTGTCCCATTTATCTTATTCAACCTTTTCAACACACTTTTATTACTTTCAGTGGTACTTGTCTCTATTGAAGAAGATGTTGTGGGGTATCTAAAAAATTCAAATCCATAAAGCACATAAGTATTTTATTGAAATAACAGTAGCTTAGGACAATACTAGCACCTAAAGGTGCCTTCTAGGAGCATCTTAAGTTCAAAAATGACATAAATGAAGTTTTGACACCTCACTACCATTCTAATAATAGAAAAACCTTTACCTTGGTGGAGGTTGTGTTTCTTCTCAAGAGAGCACAAAAAGTGGATCCTCAGTGCATGCCTGTGATGTTGGTGTTGGATTTGGTTCTAGCATAAACCCAACAAAATCCAGCTTCTCACTATGTGATTTGCCTAATTGGTATAGAGTATCACTAGATCATTAGGCATATTCTTTCCTTGAAGAAGAACACACACTCTCAAACCATCTCCAAGAAGATTCATTGCAACTTCCATCACTACTCTCTGTTCATTAAAATATATAAAATTGTGAAAATCAACCAAAGATAGAAATTTCTCTACAATTGTTGTTGATACAATCCATAAACACCTTATGTGATGTAATATTCAGAAGAAAAAGTTATTCTTTCTATTATAAATTTTTACGTTCACCATGCATCTTTACTAAAATACATACAAAGCTCTCCAAAGCGAGAAAAAAAAAAGAATAACTTCTAAGAATAAAAGTTCTGACCTTCAAACTTGTAATAGTTGCAGCTTCTGGCATGTCAATGAAAAGCTCTAGGATTGTAAATGACTTAATGCTTAACTTCATTGCATAGTTGATTTGAGATTCCAGTGTCAAAAGCTACTCCTTCCAAGAAAAGCTAACAAGTTTAGCTAAAGGGTTATATTTTTCATGCATCATTGTCAGAGATTAGATATCATGCATACATCCTAAAAAAGACAGCAAAATATTTTTGAGATTAATTTAATTTAATGAAAGAAATAATTATGTGCAAGAGTCTAACCATGTGAGTCACCTGCTTTTCTTGGATGAATGTTTTGAAGAACCTGCAGCTGTTGTTGGTGATGATGCCACACTTGAAGATTTTGCTGAAAATCAAACACAAAATTTGATGACATGTAACTGATTAAATGGTTGACTATATTAAGTTGAAGATGATGCAAGACATTAAATCAGTTAATGGTTTGTATTGTCATTGATGTCAAATTGATATCATCTGTATGGTCATATAAATAATGCAAAGACTTCAGAGAATCAATGGAATAAAGGTTATGCTTTCAGTAATGCATACAATTCAAAGTATTCACTAAGTGACAGAATACACCGGCGGAGTGCACACCATCGATAAATATAGAGATAAAAGTCACAGTGATACCTGATGAGCAGAAGACAGTATTTCCTGACAAAGCAGAATCAAAGGATGCCTGATGAGCTAAAAATAGTGTTGCCCAACGAACAAGATCCAATGTTGCACAACGAACAAGATACAATGATGCCCGACGAACAGAGATCCTGAAGCTAACTAAAGCAACACCGATGGAACTGGTAGTTGTCACCAGTGATGAATTGTAGAATTGACCGACAGAATAGAGAGATCAGAAAATGACAAAATATCTAGCTGGCAGAGCTAAAAGATAGACTTAACTGGTTGTTTGATTTTTTTTATTTGACCATAGTTAATTAAGTGATTTAAAGATGATTTACATAGTTGGAAAGAAGATAACTACGAGATAAATCAGGAGTTAAATCCATAAATCAATTTGGCTAGATTGTTTTTCACACCAAGAATCAAGAACCAAGAATTAAGGAATATTATGTCTATTTAAGAGACAAGAATAATTCATTCTCCGTGGTGGTCAATAATCAATCAGCTACACAGGGGAGTGAACTAATAGAAGATGCTAAAGAGAAACTGATGAAGGATTAATTTTATGCAGTCCTGATCAATCAAGCTGAGGGAGAGCTAAAGAATTCTGCAGACACCGACAGATAGAAAAGCACAGCATCATAGAGTAGAAAGAGTTAAGTACAAAGGAATTGTATTGATACATTGATTAGAAAGATATTGTAAGTAAATAGATCTGAAAATCTACAATTCAGTTGCATTAGAAATAGGTCATTTTGTTTCAGTTTAACCATTGAAGCATTAAGTCTCTTAACAGAGTAGGACTTAACAGTCTTTTGTAGGTGAGGTATATCCTAACAGATTACCAGAAGGTTGACTCGTGATAGTAGCATCGGTCTTACCTAAATCCTATTGACAGTCTAAGAAGGAGGCTGATTCAAGGATGGTAGTAAGATTTGCATAAAGCCTATTGACAGTCATGAGACTGATTCAAGGATGGTAGCGTAGATGCCAGATACTAAGTGACAACCTATGTATTGAAAATCCTCTAACAAGGTCACACTTAATAGTGTTTTTGTAAACTTTAACAGGGTTGGATCCTAAGAGGGCTCACTTCAGAAGAGTGAAAATTTGGGGTACCGATCCTAGTGGTTTTTCCCTTAATAGGGTTTCCACGTTAAAATATTTGTGTTATATGTGTATGGTTTATTAGTTTATTGTTTTACATTCTACATATGCATTTATGGATTGACTGGTACACTCTACATATTTATTGAGTATCGATAAATACAGTTTACTACTTATTGGTTATCAAAGAGAATAAGGACAGACAAGGTAAACTGACAGATAGTTATTTGTTTCAATTATTTCAAAGGCATGCATCTTGTTGGGACTTAATAATTTGAGAAGTATTAATTGGTGGATTAAAGCTTAAATTGGATAAATTTTTTAAGCCACTGATTCACCCCCCCCCCATCTTAGTTATTACT
>MU226188.1:1605077-1618562 GCA_018584345.1 Thuja plicata
TATGCATGGTATGTGGTTGCAATATCTTTGTTAAAGTAGTTAACGAATCTGTAATTGTAAGGATTTAAAAGAATTTGCACAATACTTTCCTATAGAGATTAGTGTAGGAAGCTGTTTCCGCACCTGAGTTTCCTTACAGGATCGTATCCTAATTTTTTGGGATTGCATCCAGTATGCTTAATAGTATCCTATTTTTCTAGGATCGCATCCGGTAAAAGAGATTGCATCCTGATTTCCATAATCGCATCTCATTTTTGGACTTAGAAACTTATTCTTTCTGAATTGTGTATTTGACATAGATCTGTAATCATTTAGTTGATTCATATTTTTGTGCTTGTAGCTTAGATAGAATACTAAGTTGTCTTGTTTTTGCCAAAATAGGTTGACTTTGAGGTAGTCAACTTTCGGGGCACATATCCAGGATGTGTGCTTTCTTTGTCTAGAGTCTTGATAGCCGATGAGTAGGCGATAGTAGTCCACTGTGGATTATAATCATTGATAGGTTTACCCGATATAGGGGTAAACTAAGGGTTATTGACTGCTCTTGCTGAGAGATGGCACTTAGAGCACAAAACCTTCTATCTCCTGACCGGGGAGATGATAGTTAATCTAGAGGATGTATGGCGCATACTTTGTGTTCCTATTATGGGTCGCAAGGTGCACTTTGAGTCCACATCTATCATGGCGATTGGGGCAGCTCACTGATACTTCCAGGATGATACTATTGATCGGAGATACTTGTCTTAGGATTACATGGTGGATCATTATGATTAGTTATCTATGTACATGGCAGGCTTAATTGGTGGCATTTTGATGCTTGCCAGAGGACAGCATGGTTTTATGGTCGGTTGGGTGGACATGCTTGAGCAGATGGTTGTCCAGAGATGGAGATTTGCATGGGGTAGCTACATTCTAGCCCATATATATCGGGAGCTTCATGAGATCGTGTACCACTATACCTAGAGCATGACTATGGGTATCCCGATTCTTCAGATCTGGGCCTAGGAGCATATCCTTGTGACATGGCCGATAGTTGATAGGCAACGGGTAGCTGAGTTCCCATATGTATACATATATGTAGGTCTTATTCAATAGCCCCATCTAGGCAAGGTAGAGTACTGGCACATACTCTTTGATGATATGACAAAGGTCATATGGCAGCCATATTTAGATTACAAGAAGTGGACTTCAGATGCTAGGCAGGTACCATTTTTGTTCCAGAGCCAATATCTCATTGGACGGACCAGATATATTGTAGAGAAGTTTGCACATACCTAAGTCCTTAGAGAGTATGGTCGTCGGTAGGGTAGGACATAGGATATTACTGTATATGCATGGGTCTGAGATGAGACAGCACTATGGGGTGTCCAACTGTAGTACGAGACAGCTCATTAGGAGATCTGAGACATGGTCAGAGTAGACTGGGACATTCGCCTTGATGTTGTTGATGCAGGTGTTTCTAATGGGCATGTTGCAAAGATGCTTCAGTATCCATTTCCACATTTCACCATGCCAGAGGAGCCCATTCCTTGTATTGAGGAGCTGATTGATTATGATCTGGATGAGCGTCCTGCCAGAGGGAGGGGAGGAGTACAGAGAGATAGGGGTAGAGGTCGATATGGAGAGAGGGATGGAGGCTGAGATGGAGGGAGAGATGGGAGATGGATTCCACCAGATGATGGTGATGATGGTGGAGATGATAGGGGTTGTGGTGTCGTGGGAGGCCACACAAGTGGTGCTAGTGGTAGTGGAGAGGGTCGATGAACCCACTTCAGATTTGTTGCCCCTAGGATGGACCCAGGGCCATTATTGACAGGAGAGCAGTAGAGGAAGAGGCAACAACAGCAGTAGAGACAACCTGACAGAGGACAGGATAGACCATAGGATAGGCCATCTAGATAGGATTTAGGCAGGGGATCTGGCAAGGATGGTGACGCTCTTTCATAGTGTGAGTAGGAGAGAGAGCAGCTGAGGGCACAAATTATAGCTCTAGAGGTGAGAGCCACAAAAATAGATTCTAGGCTTGCCATATCAAATTTATTTCTTGTAGATAGGGATAGGAAGATGGAGAGACTCTGAGTAGAGAGAGACATACAAGCCTGTACAACCACTCATTAGGGTCAGAGGGCTACATACTACTATTATCTTTATCATGCGGCAGTGCCGGAGGGGTAGAGAGCGGTGTCATTTTCACAGTTGGCGCAATAGTCTAATGGGGCAATGCCTCCTCCACCTCCATTTGTACCTCCTCCTCCTCCTCCTCTAGATCAGGGAGAGGGAGGAAGCCAGAGCTGAGATAGCCTATCTCATTTTGTATATTTGAGTTTATATTGTATATCTGGATCCTGCTGAGATCCTCTTTTGTACATGACACATACACACATATATATATATCTGATTCATTTTGACTGCTTGATATGCTGATACTCTTTATGCCATATTTTGTTTGATTTGTACCATGTTTAGACACACATATATATGCAGCTTCTGATCCTGATATGTCTTATGATTATCTCCTTGCTTTGATAGATTTATTTTCACATGTGATGATATCTTGGTCACTTGATGAGTTAGATGTAGATGATGACATCATTTTATGTATGTGTTGAGTTATTACTGATATAAATATGTTTCAAATGATATTATGTGAATATGCAAATTTATTTTTTTGAGTTTTTTGTATGCAATGTAGAATGTGTGGATGCACTTTAGGATGTAAAAGTAAAAATGCAATACATGGATGCTTTGTTTTTGTATTTTCCTGTTGTTTCTATTTATGAAATGCAAAATGTATGCTATGGATATGCAATGATATATATCAGTAATATGGATGGATTTAATTAACTTGGTTTTTAGAAGAAGAGAGATAGAAATCACTTTTGAGCACAAATTCCCAAATGTTTGTATTTCCTTCAAAATGCATCATACAACCTTTAAATGCAGCTATATGTAGACTCTTAGGACTTGTCACTGATTAGCAAATTTTGCAACATTTTTATCATCATTGGGCACTTTTCAGAATGAATACTACCTGATAGTACAACAATCACTAATACCCACTGATATTATGAAATTATGAATACTATGTTTATTTGGAATGTCAAAAATAGACTTAGGCATCAAGGCATAGAAGCCAGGATAACAAAATAGTCACCTTCCTTTTACTATATCAAAATCTGTGTAAGGAAAGATATTGGACCCCCAATGACCTTGAAAATTCATATCCTTGGGTCTATTATGCTTTGTATATCTTAGTGAGAATTTGAGTTAGAAAACAGATAAGGAAATTGTTCCAACCTCACAGTAGTTTACACATAACAAAGATCAAGATATATGCGGCTATCCACCCATAGTGGCAGCTCTTACCATAAACATCCAAGTTAGGTGAAATGTATAGGATCACTTGGAACAATAACCATACACAAAAAACCAAGAAAACATTATGCCCCCTTTCCTTGCGACTCTTTGTCTTTGCGCAAATGTCATGGAGTAACTCGGAAGACATAAAAACCATCAATTGTGAATCAATCAATTAAAACTCATAACTTCTTAGATGCCCCCAGTGAAAATAGCATGGGTACATAAAAGAGTTATAATCAAACCAAGATCAAACTATGTTTAGGTGGCATTGAGAAATACTATTGATTCATTTTTCAAGTGCAGTATAGATTCATCAATCAAAAGTTGGAATTCAAGCAATATGTATCCATTCACCTGTATACAATCTTGTCACTACTTGGAATCTAATGGAGGTATTAGGAACACCATTCATGTTATTGCAATGTTTGTGTCACCTTGTTTATGAATGTGATTGTGGTATTGAAAGTATCCAAGAGTATCGTATCTCAAGACAAGCCATCTATGACAAACTAGAAAACACAACCTATCAGACTGGCAAAGATGCCCCCAGTGCAAAAATGCCTTGATCCTAAGACAGAAAAGATAGACAAATCCCAAGCAAGGATAAGATAGTCGTAAGGAAACAAGGTCAGTGTTTTAGCACAGGTGTAATTGTGAAGGCTCAGTATCAGTGATGCTTTGATAGATGGAGTGCAGAACACAAGTGACACTTGATTGCTAGGTTTTCACCACTTGGAAAGATCTTTTCTTTTCTTTTTGCTATCAAGATGCCTGTTTTACTAGGTGCTCATCAAGGCACTTTTCTCTCTTTCAATTTCTTTGCTATTTTTGCTTTTTTGAATGTTTTTGTAGTATCAAGGCGCCTGTTTGACAAGTTTTCACCAAGGATACCCCTTTCTTCAAGACTTTTTCCATTGTTTTTAGATTTCTTCAGGATCAATTTTTTGAATGTTTTTGGTATTTTGTGAGAACTATTTCACTGTACAGGATCTTCTAGCTAAACATCAAGCATAGAACTACTTCAAATATAGAGTGTTGATAGGATATGGAAGAACATCTCCCTCAGGTGTAGCTAGTTGATAAGATCTAGTCCCAAAAGTAGTGATAACATAAGGTCCCAGCTAGTTAGGTTCAAACTTTCCTTTCTGCTCTTTGTTAGGCTGGTTCTTAGGATTCTCTTTTAAGATGAGATCTCCCAATTCAAATTCATGTGGTTTGAACTTCTTATTGTACCCCTTGGACATACGTACTTGGTACATCTTTAGATGATTGAACGCATGTTGTCTACGCTCATCTAGTAGGTCTAAAGAATTCACCCGATCAATGCGGTATTTCTCATTAGTAACAAGACCTTGTAAAGATATCTGCAAAGATGGGATTTCAACCTCAATAGGTAGGACTACCTCAGTGCCATAGACTATGGAAAATGGCGTGGCTCTTGTCGGTGTTCTGATGCTTTTTTTGTAGGCCCATAGTGTCGGATTCAGTTGTAGATGCCAGTCTCTGCCAGACTTACTCACAGTTTGGTGTAGGATTTTTATGATATTTTTATTGGATGCCTCAGCCTATCCATTACCTTGGGGGTAATAGATTGAGGAGAAGTGTTGAGTAATGTGGAACTATTCACAAAGGTCATCAATGTCTTGATTTTTAAATTGGCCCCCATTGTCTATTATAATTGAAGAGGGTATCCCATATCTACAAATAATGTAGTTCAGAATGAACATAGCCACATATTTTCTAGTGGCTTTGATTAGCGACATGACCTTGACCCACTTTGTAAACTACTCAATGGCCGTAATGATGTATTTGTGTCCATTTCAAGAGTTGGGATATATTTGTCAAACCAAGTCAAAGGCCCATTGTTGAAATGGCCAATGTGTAATGAAAGGTATAAGCTCTCTGGTAGGAGCATGGATAAGGTTTCCATGTGTTTGGCATTTATGACATATTTTTGAAAATTGAATAGCATCTTTTTCCATGGTAGGCTAGTAATAGCCTACTCTGAGTAGTTTCTTTGCCAATGAAAATTCATTTGAGTGTGATCCACATACACCTTCGTGGACTTCCTTTAATGCACGGTCTGACTCTTCAAGTTCTAAACATCTAAGAAGTGTATCGTCGAGACCACGTCAATATAAATTATTAGATATGAGGACATAATGTGATGTTTTCCTAATCAGGTCTCTCTTCTCATTTTGGGATAGATCATTGGGAATAGTTTGGTCAGTTACGTAAGCAATGATCTTTGTATACCAAGTTTGGTCTGGGGTGTTCAAAGCATAGATTACTTGGTATTCAGGGGTATCAAAGGCATGATAGGATAATTATTCCACCAAGAAGTCATTGCGGAATTGATGTTCCTCTAGTTGTAACATGGATGCTAAGGTAGCCATAGCATCTGTAGCTTTATTCTATGATCTTGGTATCTGTTGGAAGGTGGCGAAGACAAAGTGCTTCTCCAGGTTATCAACTAGTTGCTTGTAGGGCATCAACTTCTCATCTTTTTTTTGATACTCCTCATTGACCTGATTGATAATTAGTTGGGAGTCACCATACACATGTAACTCTACAATCTTCCACTCCATAGCTAGCTTAAGACCATTTACCAATGCTTCATATTCTAAAATATTTTTGGTGCATGGAAACATCAATTTGTAAGATTTGGGAATCTTGTAACCTTGAGGAGTTATGAATAGGATCCCTTCTCTAGAGCCTTGTTGAGTGAATGAACCATTAAAGTACATCTTCTATGGATATTCAGTTAGATGCATGATTGTTTCATCATGGAATTCAATCGTTAAAGGTTCATCATCCTGGAGTGGTGAATCAGCCAATTGATCTACAAGGACCTATCCTTTAATAGCTCTCCTTTCTACATATTCATTGTCAAACTCACTTAGAATCAGGACCCATTTTGCCAAATGTCCTGTTAATGCTGTTAAGCTTAGGAGATATTTTAAAGGATCTATCTTAGCAATGAGATTTATTGTATGTGACAGCATGTAGTGTCTTGATTTTTGTGATGCGAAGATGACTGCTAAGCATGCTTTCTCAATAATGTTGTAATTGAGCTCATAGGTGACTAGTGTTCTACTAATGTAGTAGATAGCTCTTTCTTTCTTTGTTTCATCCTCTTGTGCTAGAAATACACCTAGGGATGTAGCTATAGCTGAAATGTATAGGAGTAAGGGCTTTCCATGAATAGGCACCATAAGAATAGGAGGAGTAGCCAGGTATCCTTTCAATTCCCTGTTTTCTTCATAGTGTTCATCCCATTTGAAGGTAACCCCTTTATGTAGTAATTTAGTAAAGGGTTGTGCCCTATCTGCAAGTTGGGACATGAATCTCCTGATGGACTGGAGTCTCCCTTGTAGTGCACTCATTTGACTGATGTTGCATGTAGGAACCATCTATAGAATAGCTTTCAAATTTGCAGGATCTACCTCAATTCCCTTTTCTGAAATAATGAATCATAGGAGCTTCCCTGATTGGACCCCAAAGGCACATTTCTTTGGATTGAGCCTGAGTTGGAATTGTTCCATACAATCCAATATCTTTTGTAAGTCCGTAATATGAGTACCCCTTTCTTTGGATTTAGCCAATGTGTCATCCATGTAGTCCTCCATGTTCTTGTGCATCATGTCATGGAATATAGTTGTCATGGCTCTTTGATATGTTGCACCAGAATTTTTTAACCCAAATGGCATGATGTTCCAGCAAAAGGTGCCCCATGTGCATGTAAATGCAGTTTTCTCTTGATGCTCAGGGGAAATTTTGATTTGATTATAGCCTGATAATCCATCCATTAATGAATACATCTGGTAGCTTGCTGTGAGGTCTATGATCATATCAATGTTAGGTAGAGGGAAGTCATCTTTCAGACATGCTTTATTTAACTCTCTAAAGTCTGTACAGATCCTAATAGATTTATCCGATTTAGACACAGGGACCACATTGGAGATCCATCCTGCATAGGCAATGACTCTGATAAATCCGACTTTCAAAAATTTCTCTAGCTCTACTTTTACTAATAATGCAACATGAGGATGCATATTTCTAAGTTTTTGTTTCACGGTCTTGATCCCAGGAGCTATATATAAGTGGTGCATGATTAGATTAGGATCCAATCCTGGCATATCGGTATAAGACCATGAAAATTTGATCTTCTTATCTTTTAGGAATTCTGTGAACTATGTCTTCTCTTCTTCAGACAAATATTGTGCAAGGTTGACTATTTGAGGATTTTCAATGTTACCCAAATTTACTACCTGTGTTGGTTCAATTAGTACTGGAGACCTTTCCTGAAAGTGTTCAAGGAGGATATCAAGAATCCCATCCTTTGGCACCTCTAAGAGGTTTTCACCATTGGATACGTCTTTTATTTTTACTATTTTAGGATCTGATACTTCCACAAAGTGGTTTTCACCATCATTCCTCCTTTTCTTTTTTATTTTTCAGTTTTTGACTAAGAAACCTGATATCCTCCTGTGACATATTCTCACTCCTTGCATTGGTGGAAGAAGGGTAAGGTTCACAAGCATTGAGATAGCAATCTAGGGTATATTCATTGGGAAAGTCAAGGATAGGAATAGGATCTATGTTAGTCCAATCAATGAGGTCTGGTTGTATCAAAGACAAGGAATCAGACTCTGGGAAGGACAACATTGCATTAGCATCAAGACCATTAACCGACAGGACATGTTCCATTAAGTTAATTTCTTCAATGTTTAGATCAATAAGAGTGAGATCATTATAAAAAGGGTCATTGTTAGTCATATGTGGACCAAAATCTAGTGACTCCTTAGTAGAACACTCATCATCATCTCTCTGTAAAAGGAGGCTTCTTTCTTTTAGCCTCTGAAATTTTTATAGACTTATGTAATCACTAGTTTATTCATCAATGATTCAGGGAAGGAACTCTTCTTCTACTTTAGGATTACCAGTGTCATTGGGAGTAGTGTTAGGCTGTTCACAAGGAGCTGAGGGTGCCAAAACCATGTGAATTATATCTATTCCAATATCTTTAGTGGTGAAAGATAGCTCATCCCATTCATAATCATGAGAGTTAGTGACCTCATCATCAGATATGTTTAAGTATTTAGTAATGGTTATTTGATGTACCTAGTTAGCTACCTGTGGATAAAAGAAGGGTAGATCAAGGATATGTGAAACCGTGACCAATTGGCCCCAGTTAGGATGTAAATCCTATTGTCGAGGTGTGTCTTGACTAACTATTTCTATCAATGATATATCTGGACCAGCTACTATTGTGTCTCCTACCTCTTGAATGGGAGGTTGTGCTAACAAAGGGGTGTGAAGATCTTGTGGTACCTCAAAGCTAGGTACATAGAATTCTCCTTAGTAGTTGGGATCATCTATGCAAACATGTAATAATATTTCATAGGACCACTACTCTAGTTTTTCTGTTTCATCACTCCCTTTATCTGAGTTTGGACTGTCTTTTGAAGTGGGTTTATCAGTTCTAGTATTAAAACCTAGTCCTATTTTGTCTTTGGTATTCTAAAAATCCATGGGTATAGGCTCAACAAGCCCTCATCCTATGTCGTTTAGAGGTCCCTTTCCTTTGTATCCCATGTTTGAGGAAATCATATCCCTTTCCATACTGTTCTAGGGATATCTCTACATGTTTGACCTCAGCTTCCACCGGTTCTCCTTTGTAAAGCCAGTCCAAGACTGCCTGTTCTTCTGTGTTATCTAAAGAAGATGTGGATTCCTTTACCATGCCAGTCACTTTGTGTACTTCTATCTCCTTGGATACGGTAGGTGTGAATGTCGAGGAAGGTTTTCCATAGGATCTTTGTGAAACTGGAAGTTCTATCAGTGAAGGAGTCATGTCTAGCTTGTACTCTCCCATACCTATTTCTTCAAGTTTTAGGGTTTTGCCAAAACTCTTCATAACCATGTCCTTGGTAGTTTCAGGAGAAATCATATCCATAGCCTCTTTGTTATACGGGATCATACTACCTACTTTGATATTATTACAAGTATAGTTAGCATCTCCTGAAATCGTCACTTCCACCCCATTATGTGGGAACTTTATGCACTGGTGATAAGTGGATGGCACAGCCTGCATTTCATGAATCCATGGTCACCCCAATAGGATATTGTAGGCCAAGGGTAGATCCAGAACTTGGCATATGACATTCCTCTTAATTGGTCCAACCCGGATAGGTAGAACAATAAGACCTTTGGAGGATCTTTCTTCCTCATCATAAGCCTTGATAGTTATTTTTGTTCTAGAATCAATTGTCTATTCTGAGAGACCCAGTCTCTTGATTAGGTCAAGGGTACAAATATTTAATCATGTGCCTCTATCTATCAACACGCATTGAACATGGGATTTATGAATGAGGACTTTGATATGGAGGGGTTGATTATGTGGATGTGTCAATGACTTATCATCCTCTGCAAAAAAGGAGAGGTAATGTGGCGCTGAGATGTGATTGACCATCACTTGGAATTTGTCTATATCAATATCCTTTGGGATGTTAGCAACACATAGAGACTTTTCTAGGATTTCCCTATGTACTATGGATATTTTGTGCAACTCAAAAATGGAAATTTTGGCAGAGGTTCATTGCAATTGATCTACCAAGTCATATTTTGTTCCAGGAATAGTAACCACGTACTTTGTTGTTGGTTTAGGAATATTAATGATAGGAACCTTGGACATTGATGGTGGTTTTGGGGGTCCTTTGATCATGACCTGTGCTTGGCTTCATGTTACAACATTTGAGTGGAATGAAACACCTTTGATTGTGACCATATTAATGGATTCTATTTTAACGTATAACATATTGATCACATTCTCATTATTGGAATAGGTGTAGTTTACTTCATTACTCTTCCCTTTAGATGTTTCTCCTTTGTCATAATTAGGAAATGGTTTATTGAATTTTGTATGATCTTCATTGGTAGTGTGTCCCTCCACTTTGATCTTATCTCCTTCAATGAGGTCTTGAATGAAATTTTTAAGTTTAAGGAAATTATTAGTTTTGTGTCCCTTTTTTTTGTGGAAGACACAATAGGAATTATCATCCCACCACCTTGGTTTGACCGCTGGTTCCTAGGGTTTTTAATCAGGAATTGTGAGAAGCTTGTTATCCAATAGAGTCTTCAAAATGATCTTGAGAGGTTCTCCCAAAGGATTAAATGTTCTTTGAGGTTTTGAAGTCCATGACCATCCTTTATCATTATCATTGTTTGTTTTTGGTATGGGGGTCATGACCTTGGCATCTTTTCTTTCCTGCATGCCATTAGTTAGATTGAACACCTCAGGTTTAGGGTTAATGTTAGAGGCATCAACTACTCTGTCATTGACAACATTCTTGTTTTTCTTTGACCATTTAGGCTTGGAGTTGGAGTTTTTGGTTTTGTTTTCATTTTGACGAGTGATCTCCTCACTTTTGACCATGACTTCCTCGATATGGAGGGAATTCTTAATCATTTTGTTGAAGCTTGGTGAGTCTTGCATTTGTAATGCGTAGTTTAATTCAGGCACCAAGTTATTAACAAAGATTTCCATCTTCTCTAATTCGCAAATGGCTCTTGAATATCATGCAAAGATCTTCCTCCATATTTGTAGGAAGTGTGTAAATGATTTGCCAATCTTCTGTTTGGTATTACATAGATCCATCATGGTCACATCATGCTATATGTTATAGGAGTAATGTTGGATAAATTGTTGGATTAACTCCTCAAAATTTTTGACCTTAGGGTTCAATTTTGAGAACCACTCCATGGAATTACCTCCTAGACTTCCTGGAAATAGTCACATGAGGTATGTAGGTTCATGCATGTATTCTATGCTCAGAGCACAAAATTACCTCACATGATCGTGTGGGTCAGTTTCTCCTTTGTACTTTTCATACTTTGGTCTTTTCGTATTAGGAGGAAATGGGATCATAGTAATACTCTTATCATAGGGGAATGGGCAAATGGAGTCCAAAGAGTATGGTGATTTTGGTTTATCCTTCTCTTGTTTGAGATTTGTAAGCTCGGTTTGCATCAATGTGAGCTGTTTGGAAAGAATAGATATAGGAGTTGGTACCTCCTTTTCTTTGAGTTGTTCCACATCGTAATCCTTAGGTAATTTGACACCCATGGATGCTAGATGGAGGAAATATTTCTCTTTATCCTCGTCAATCATCTTTTCCATTATTTTATGGAACCTCTTTCTTCGTTTGAATTTTTCATATTCTTCTTCAGTGATTTCATTCTCACTACCGGACTCAAATAAAGGACGGTCAACCGTGGGTTCTTCTTCCTCATCTGTATCTTTGGGCATTTGGTGTTTTCCATTGTTATATTCCTCAAAATCCTTACTCCATCTATGAGAGTTTCTATCCATTTGTAGAGAGTCTAGATCAAGTAGGGAACTACGAGATGTTTCCCCTTGAAAGTGTGGTATTTTAGGAGGTACTTTTGATCCTTTAGATGTGTACTTGTTGCATCTTGTGTTAACCATGAATTTGTGTCTCAAATTTCATCAATATTTCCTAAGAGTGTCAGGTAGAGTCTCAAATCATCCAAGTGAGTGTGTCTAGGTGGAAGTATCATTCAAGTTTTGGGTGGGAGTAATGATTCCAATGTCAGAGGGTTATAATTCCCTGATAGTGAGCTAGGAACCAAGTGTTTGTAAGAAGCAGATAGACCACATGTATTGAGATAGATTATGAGAAACTGACAAGACATGCAAGGTGGTTGTCTGAAAAAAGTGTTTTGATTTAACGACAGGGAGATTAGAAAAGACAAAAAGGAAAAACTAAAGAGTCAAAAGGGTATCCAAATCAACTGAGACTTTCTAAGAAATTATCTTGCAAGTGCCCACTATCCTAGATGCGAGCTCCCAGATGCGATCCTAGAAATACAGGATGTGAGCCACTGATGACCCTAGATGCAAGCTTAAATACCAAATGCGACTATGTGCTAACTAGAATTGATCTAGGATACCAGATGTGAGCCTAAATACTACATGTGATTTGGGAAATCCAGGATGTGATCTTATGATGTCTCTGTCAATTTTAATCAGTTTTGAAAAGTTCATTTTGGAAGTGCATGAAGCTTGTCTGATTGTAGTTTGATTTCTAAGACCCGTTGGTGAGTGAAAAACACATGCGTTGATCCAGGATTGAATTTTTTTGTTTGTTTGAAGATGTTATCTTTTTAATAATTTTTCAAATACATCAAATAGATTTGCATTGTTAGGAGGGTGAAATAGACACTCATCTTTTTCCTATTCTCTAGGTGGAGGATGAAAATCTTTGCTCATTGACTTAAGCACACACTTAAATGCTAATCAAAATACAACCATCACCAAGCAAATAATGGCTCTAGTCATGATGATGTATTAGCCAACTCCAAATGCAAGTGAGGGCACGATATGACAAGTGTCTTGGGGAAATTACTTTTTTCCTTGCACAAACATTATCACCTTTTCGGGGGTGAATCATGAATTCTTTCACTTGAAATTGTTGTCTATTATTGGGAAATCCATTTGAAACCATCCCCCATACAATTACACAAGGAAAAATTGAGGTGTATAGCCCTATGAGTACCTGAATATGTGTAGTATCGCAAGAAAGATTCAAGTGGCTTTGCTCTACACATACCCAAGCATGTTCAAGGATTGATGTCAAAATTCTATGAAAAAAACTGGCTCCGTCTTCTGAGGCTTTAGCCTATGAGGAAGCAACTATTTATAGTGAGTTGGAAGGGTTGGTGTAAAACCTATCCTCACTTGGGTCATTCCTAGGAGATTTTTTCCTCAACCGGTAGGCCATCTACTATTAAATATGCATACAAAGGATTGGCGAGCATAGGACGTCTAAATTTTTTATTCTTCCGAAGAAGAAGAGTATACTCTCCTAATCCATGTCATTTTCTCCCAAAATAAAGTAAAAAAAATAGTTCATTCCTTCAAGCAATGTTGTGCTTGATTTGGATGTTCCTATTTAATGAAAACAAGATGCTTGAAAATAGATTTGCCTTGTTCAATTAGCCGCAATATTTAATGAGTAGCTTGTTCAATTTTTGATCCAAAATTAGACAATGAAACTTGTTCAATTTGCCCACAATATTAAGTGCTTTGTTTTTGTTCAA
>MU226188.1:1625667-1650693 GCA_018584345.1 Thuja plicata
TCAAAGTAGACCAGTTGAACCTGCTTCAACAAATTGAACCACTTTGAACTGCTTTGAACTTAATTCAAAGAGGTTCGAGACCCCACACCGAAAGTTTAAAAACTGGGGTGTATATGGGTACCAACATATATATATATATAATGGAAGGGGGAGGTGGGACCCCATCCCCACCAACCCCCTTAAAATTAGCATGGTCTTTCCTTATGCATAGGGGTGGGTGGAAGGTGGTCCCCCCTATCCTTGTACTTTGGTGATGTGCGCTCATGCGCAGGGTGAGGGGAGCCGCGTGCTCCCCCCCCCCGATTAATATGTTTATTTTCTTTTTTGTTTTTCTTATATAAATTTTTTTTTTAAAAAGGCACCATTAAAATGGTTGCTATTTAATTTATTTATTATATATAATATAATTTATATGATATGGTTAATTATTAATTTAAAATTTGTTTTTTTTAATATGATTTATTTAATATAAAAATTTGTTATTTAATTTAATTACTTTGTTAAATAGTTTTGTTAAATATTAATCATATTTAATTGTAAATTAATTGATATATTTTATTAATAGTGTTAATGTAATATGTTGATTATTAATTGAACTTAATATATGAATTATTGATTTAAATTAATAGTTTTATTATTAATTTTGAATTAATATATTAGTTATTAGTTGCAATTAATTTATTAATATATTTTATTAATTAATTTAATTATTATGATCAATTATTTAAAATTAAATTGTTAATTTTGATTTAATGATCCTAAGGTGATGTCAAGACTTTAGGAGTAGATAATTAGTTTGATTTAATTAATGATTATGTTGATTAGTTTACTTAATTACTAAGGGTAGTTTTTAAATGGATTTAATGCAAATGATCTTAATTATTTCAAATTAAGCTATTGTCTAAGTGAAGGTTAGGTTTGAGTTACTGTGAATGATTAAATGCTTATAGCTCATTTTTCAGTCCTTTAGGATGTTTTCGTTCTATGCATCTTTATGGTTCTCTTTTGCTTATATGAGATATTTTGGGGTTATAGATGATCTAGGATGTATACAGAGGCCGGGGTGTGTGTTTATATTTCTGTTACTTCATGGCGTGAGTGTTATCAGTTATTACCCTAAACTGACCATGTGACCCTTTCGATTCTGTTACCTGTTTGTGTACCTATATGACCATTCCTGTTTGTATGGATACTGGATTTGGGGTGCACTAGGGTTGTGACCTTTGCTACATCTGTTAGGATCTTTGAGCCTAGGGTAGGTTACCTAGATGTGTAGTAGGGGGTAGCTTGCAATAAGTTTCATGTCTGTAAGTGACTACTGGATTGCTTATTGTAGAGTTTCTTAATAAGTGATAACTAAGGACATACTAAGGGATATTAAATGAATTAATAAGATATGATTCTCCTCACCCATGCTTGAGTGCTAGTAAAGATTGAGATGGAGGTTGAGATAGTGCTTTCCCCCTTATGAGGTGCAGGTTCTGGCATAGTTAGTGATCTTGTCAGTTTGAGAGGTCATTGGCTCCGTGTATGGTCACTTAGGTGTCAGAATCCATTGGGATTATCAGGGATGAAATTAAGGGTTAGACGTACATGATGACACCTTCCTTTAAACATGCTAAATTTCCTACATTGTCAGTTGCCTCTGGATTAGTGAGTCTTACCTTTTATGATGATTAGTACACCGGACTAGAGAGCTATCAGGATCCCTTGCTTAGTGGTAATTCTTTCTTAGTTTTGGATATCCGATTGGGGTCTATTGTTATCTCCTCAGGATGGTGGGGTGGACCTTTGTGGTTCCACATAGATAGGTGGTAGTGATTCTTTACCCATTGAGATTCAACATCCTTATACCAGGTGCTTGATGGTTCTTTGTAGATGAGCTCTATATGTTACTTCATCATTTATTATGTAATTTCATTTAAGTAAATATTGTATTAGAGTATCACATGTGATACCTAATCTAAAAATTGTAATATTAAGTAGATTAGAGTGATTACCACATACCTTGCAATGTGTGTAGTGGATGTGACTTAATGGTGGTTTGATGGTTATCCATGAGGTTTGTAATTATGGTTATGTAAGTTGTATTTGCTATACTTAATCAAATGGAATCTTTTGTTATATTGTTAGTTGTATTTTTCTTTAATTAATTCAAGGTCATGGAACCCTTGAGTCATGTAATCTATGTGAGTGTAAGACATATGTATAAATGGTAATTATTTCCACATGAATGTATGTTTCTTTATGTTAACTTTAAAAAAAAAAATTATTCAGCACACATATTATCATGTTCTAGGTTAATCTCTCTTAGGTTCCCTAGCGAGGCGTTACATTTGGTATCAGAGTGCTAGTTTCTACACTGGGAACTCTAGGAATTGTATGCCCATTAGGTTGTGTCTAGCTTGAACTTGAAACTAAAACATAGACATACAACACTTTTGTTTTTAAATTATTGCTTTATGGTTTATTCATTCTTTAGTTTATGTTTCAAGCTATGTGGTGAGATTTGTATTTATCTCTATTTTTTTCAGGAATTATGCCTGAGACACGAGCAGCTAGAGGTCATGGTAGGGGTAGGTATGGTGCCTGTAGGGGAGGCCATCAAGCTAGCTCCTCCACTAGTATTAGACAGGAGAGTGGTCAGTATCAGGATAGAGGTGAGCAGAGGAGAGAGGATCAAGATGAGTCTAGGGGTTTGGATATTAGGTAGATTCTTCAGGCCATCCTAGATCGCCTTCTTGAGAGAGCCAGGGTGGAGTAGGATGCATCCCACCACTCTCAGAAAGAGGAAAGACAGAGGGAGAGATCCAGGAGCCCTCGTGGGAGGACTATATCAGTGGATCCAGCAGTGGTTGCATCCAACCACATGAGAGACCTGACGAGAGGAAAGGCCATTCCTTTCGCTGGGCAAGATTCTAATTTAGAGGCAGAGACATGGTTGATAGCTTTGGATAGAGTATTCATGATGCATCCCTTTAGTAGTAATACTAAAGCGAGATACGTCATGATGCAGTTGACACATTTTGTGGCTATCTGGTGGAAGATTGAGGAACAGAAGCTAGGACTCTATATGGACACTATTACTTGGGATCTCTTTCTTGAGAACTTTAGAGATAGGTTCCTATCTGATCAGTAGAGGTAGTAGAGAGCTGACGAGTTTCATAATCTTAGATAGCTGACTTTGACAGTAGAGCAGTACGAGCGTCATTTTTATGAGCTCAAGCAGTATGCTGGATATAGCGAGGATTCTGCACTATTGGTACAACACTTTGTGCAAGGGCTTAGTGCCTACATCGTAGGGGACATGAAGCTCTTTGAGCCTACAAACCTGAGAGTTGCGGTTATTAAGGCCACTCTAGTAGAGGTTAACTTGGCATTAGGCCATGGAGGTCAGATGGGTGCTCCTACAGGTGGTGCATCCAGTTCCAAGGTTAGAAGTAATTAGTCTTAAGGGACTAGGAACCTCAAGGAACCCCCTAGTTCCTTTGTGGGTAATTAGAACTCATGGTAGAAGGTGATTCCTCCACATAGTAAGAGCGGTGGTACTCGCTCTAGGGATTCTCGAGGTGGTCTACGCGCCAGGCCCAATCAGTATAGTCAACCTATGTAGAGCACATAGTAGAGTATTAGTAGAGATGGTTTCTAGTAGTCTAGTGTGCCCTTCAATGGGAGAGGCAATTTTAGAGGCACTAAATGTTTCACCTGTGGTCAGTTTGGCCACATTGCGGTGAATTATCCACAACGTGCTTCTCAGTTTTCTGAGTAGAGACCTATGACTTTCGAACCTACAATTGGGAACATCAGTAGATCTCATGGAGCATATGCAGCCTTGGATTATCATCCTCTAGTGTATCATCCTCCTGTGATTGAGTTTGCGAGTAGAGGACCTACAGCTGGGTTTCAGTTTCCTATAGCAGGGAATGATCCTCAGAGTTCAAACCAAAGAGCAGGGAAAGGTCCTATGGGATGTACACACTGAGTCATATGTGACTCATTAGGATGCTTTATGTTTATGGGAGTTGTATCCCTATTTGTTTTAGGCTTCCAAGAGTAAGCCTAATCCTAGGGGGGTGGATGTAATACCCACTCATGTTTTTCTTTATAGTTTTTGATGCCCTACTTTTTTAGGCATTGGTTTAGTTGATTGGCTGAATTCTTTTAGGCTACTTTCATGTGAGCTGCTATTATTTCATTTGATGATGATACTTGATTATGATGTCATGAATTGATCATATGCATAGATAGATGTGATGATGTTTTCATGTTGATTATTATATGTTGATTTCAGATTATAAT
The DNA here is from genome assembly GCA_018584345.1 of Thuja plicata. Lineage (NCBI taxonomy): Eukaryota > Viridiplantae > Streptophyta > Pinopsida > Cupressales > Cupressaceae > Thuja > Thuja plicata. Next base: position 1,629,967 of record MU226188.1, read on the forward strand.
ATACTTACCCCATACTTGCATGTGTATGGTTGTTTTATATGTTGATGTACTTGCTGATGTGTTGCTGTGGTAGAGGACAGAGGTGTATTTACTTTCTTTGCGAGATCCACATGTCTGACCAATCCCTATCATTATTTGCAATATTATGGTGTATGTACATGTGTGTTCTTTTGGTGACAGGATTGCAGGTACAGAGCATCATCTTACCTGAATTGGTAGGAGTGAGCGTGCCCATAAATATTCATCTCAATGGTAAAGAGGGGAGATAACATACAGATCTGAAACCCTAACCTAAGCCTAAATCATCCTAATGTTGAATGAGTTTCAGTATGACTACCCTATTCAGATCCGTCTAGGTGACAGGTTTTTGAATACCCTTTTTCCTGAGTATGTATGTGTTTTGCATGTGTTTGCTTTCATGTGATTTTTAGATTATTAAGTGATTTTCCATATTCTATGATTTAATGGATTATAGTTGAAAATATTATTTAATTATATCCTATGTTTATTTTAAATAATTAATTAAATTGAAATATTTGAACATTTTGATTTAATTAAGTATTTAATTGGAAACTATAGTAAATGTGCTTATATAATGAATTAAATAATTAAATATTTGGTTGCATGTATTATTGTGACATAAATATTTAATCTATTTAATTAAATATTTTATTAACTATATGTACATGAATGTGTTGAAAAAGTATTTTCAAATTTAAATATCTCAACTTGAAATTAGGAGTCAAAGTTGAGTTGTGGCAATAAAGAATATTTTAATATTTTAATTTGGATTTATTTTCAATTTTGAGTTGAGTTATTTTAGGCATTAAATGGGGAGTTGTCATGAGAGGTTGCACAATTAGGGGAAGTTGATTCTCTTTAGGAGAATTCTCCTCTCATTTCCCTCATAACAGGTTTTTTGGATTTGGAGAGCTCTTGGTGATTCTAGGTTTTTGAAGGATTGTGAATTGTTGTGGATCCTTGTTGCTTTGAAGTTTTTGGGATTTTTATTGCTTGTGTGTGTGCTCGGATCTTCATAGTTGTCAGATCTGTGGTCGAATTATGCTTGAAGAGTTTTCAGATTTGCTTCCATCATCCAAGCTACATTCTTCCATTTCTAGCATTGGAATCAAGGTAGGTTTCATTGCCATGTGTGGTTTCAATTTTGTAGATCTGAGGTTTTCAATGTTGATTTAATGCATGTTCATTATTTTGGATTTTAAATAGCTTATTATTATTTATACATTTTTGGGTGTTTATAAAAACCTTACATCTAAATTTCTTTCATTCTATGTATTCTTAGCATCGTTGGGTTATGCTGTCAAAATTTTGGGAAGAAATTCTCTCTAGATCTCTTAGAAAATGAAAAATTAATCCTTTGTATAGTTTAAACTATAGAGAAAATTAAATTTATGATTTGTTTGTGTTTTAATGTTTTCGGGTGTTTATGAGAAACTTGGATCTATCATTTTCATGAATATGTATTTCTTAGCATAGTACAGTTATGCTGTCAAAATTTCGTGAATAGATCTCCTATAAATCTTCTTGAAATCAAAAAATTAAACCCTCTCTATAGTCCCAACTATAGAAAAATTAAAATGAATGAGTTTCTTGTAATTTCATTGAAAAAATTAAATAAGTTGGAAAAACCAACTCTCTGGAAAAATACAGTCTGGTGAAAAAAAAAATGAAATAAGTTACCCAGAAGTAAAAAAAATTAAAAATAAACCCTTTTCCTAATTGTTTCCGTTTTCAAAATTATTGATTAAAAAAAAAATGAAAATGGGGAAAGACACCTTTTTGGAAAAACGCAGCACTATGTTTGATTTTTAAAATAATTTTTAAAAAAAAATATATATATAATGGAAGGGGGAGGTGGGACCCCATCCCCACCAACCCCCTTAAACTTAGCGCTGCCTTTCCTTATGCATAGGGGCGGGTGGAAGGTGGTCCCCCCCTATCCTTGTCCTTTGGTGATGTGCGCTCATGCGCAGGGTGAGGGGAGCCGCGTGCACCACACAACCCCCCCCCCTCCCCTCCCCCCTAATTAATATGTTTATTTGTTTATTTGTTTTTATTATATAAAACAAATTTTTAAAAAGGGCGTCATTAAAATGGTTGCTATTTAATTTATTTATTATATATAATATAATTTATATGATATGGTTAATTATTAATTTAAAATTCATTTTTTTTATATGATTTATTTAATATTAAAATTTGTTATTTAATTTAATTACTTTGTTAAATAGTTTTGTTAAATATTAATCATATTTAATTGTAAATTAATTGATATATTTTATTAATAGTTTTAATTTAATATGTTCATTATTAATTGAATTTAATATATGAATTATTGATTTAAATTAATAGTTTTATTATTAATTTTGAATTAATATATTAGTTATTAGTTGCAATTAATTTATTAATATATTTTATTAATTACTTTAATTATTACGGTCAATTATTTAAAATTAAATTGTTAATTTTGATTTAATGATCCTAAGGTGATGTCGAGACTTTAAGAGTAGATAATTAGTTTGATTTAATTAATGATTATGTTAATTAGTTTACTTAATTACTAGGGGTAGTTTTTAAATGGATTTAATGCAAATGATCTTAATTATTTCAGATTAAGCTATTGTCTAAGTGAAGGTTAGGTTTGAGTTACTATGAATGATTAAATGCTTATAGCTCATTTTTCAGTCCTTTAGGACGTTTTCATTCTATGCATCTTTATGGTTCTCTTTTTCTTATATGAGATATTTTGGGGTTATAGATGACCTAAGATGTATACAAAGGTCGAGGGGTGTGTTTATATTTCTATTACTTCATGGCGTGAGTGTTATCAGTTATTACCCTAAACTGACCATATGACCCTTTCAATTCTATTACCTGTTTGTGTACCTATGTGACCGTTCCTATTTGTATGGACACTAGATTTGGGGTACACTAGGGTTGTGACCTTTGCTAGATCTGTTAGGATCTTTGAGCCTAGGGTAGGTTACCTAGATGTGTAGTAGGGGGTGGCTTGCAATAAGTCCTATGTTTATAAGTGACTACTGGATTGCTTATTGTAGAGTTTCTTAATAAGTGATAACTAAGGACATACTAAGGGATATTAAATGAATTAATAAGATATGATTCTCCTCACCCATGCTTGAGTGCTAGTAAAGACTGAGATGGAGGTTGAGATAGTGCTTGCCCCCTTACGAGGTGCAGGTTCTGGCATAGTTAGTGATCTTGTCAGTTTAAGAGGTCATTGGCTTTGTGTATGGTCACTTAGGTGCCAAAATCCATTGGGATTATCAAGGCTGAACTTAAGGGTTAGACGTACATGATGACACCTTCCTTTACACATGCTAGATTTCCTACATTGTCAGTTGCCTCTGGATTAGTGAGTCTTACCTTTTATGATGATTAGTACACTAGACTAGAGAGCTATCAGGATCCCTCGCTTAGTGGTTATTCTTTCTTTATTTTGGATATCCGATTGGGGTTTGTTGTTATCTCCTCAGCACAGTGGGGTGGACCTTTGTGGTTCCACACGGACAGGTGGTAGTGATTCTTTACCCATTGAGATTCGACCTCCTTGTACCAGGTGCTTGATGGTTCTTTGTAGATGAGCTCTATATGTTACTTCATCATTTATTATGTAATTTCATTTAAGTAAATCTTGTATTAGAGTATCATATGTGATACCTAATCTAGAAATTGCAATATCAAGTAGATTAGAGGGATTACCACATACCCTACGACATGTGTAGTGGATGTGAGTTAATGGTGGTTTCATGGTTATCCATGAGGTTTGTAGTTATGGTTATGTAAGTTGTATTTTTTATACTTAATCAAATGGAACCTTTTGTTATATTGTTAGTTGTGTTTTGCTTTAAGTAATTCAATGTTATGGAACCCTTGAGTCATGTAATCTATGTGAGTGTAAGACATGTGTATAAATGGTAATTGCTTCCGCATGAATGTATGTTTCTTTATGGTAACTTTAAAAAAAAAATTATTCATTACACATAGTATCATGTTCTAGGTTAATCTCTCTTGGGTTCCCTGGCGGGGCATTATAGAAAGAAAAAATTATGTTCAAGAGTCTAACCATGTGAGTCGCTTGCTTTTCTTGGATGAATGTTTTGAAGAACCTGCAACTGTTATTGGTGACGATGCCACACTTGAAGATTTTGCTGAAAATCAAACACAAATTCTCAGCTGCAAGGTAATAAAAGGGATGAATAAAGAGAACTAGTCACGAGGAAGGGTGAAAGCATCATGAAATGATGACAATGATGAAAAGTGAAAAAAATATTAATATTGATTTTATAAATAGATTCGATAATGAAAAAGCATATTTTGTGTGTGTGATTTTTGTACCTGTTTAAGAAAGACACAACATTTCAATATATCACGGCATTAGCTAAAAAGGTCTTAGATGAGCATATAAAACCAACTAATATCGACCTATTGCTTTCTAACTAAGAAGATTGTGATTCATAACATAATGGCCCTTAGATTATACTACTATCATTGACATATACGACTTAGCATGAAAGATTTGAATTAAACAAGCTATTTAATCATTAAGCAATGCATTCTACCTCTAAAAATGGACATTATAACAATGCATGGTAATGAAGTTATGAAGTGAAAATGAAGCTATCTAAATCTCAACAGCATAACAATGTATTTTCTAATATGAGATGAAGGCCCTTTGCTCTCAAAAATGTCTTCTATTTATAGAATAATGAGGAGAGAGAGGGGGACAAGGTGCATTAATGACTTGAGAAACTCATTAATGGTGGTGTAAGAGAAATAAATGCCTTGGGCATTTAATAGGCATGGGAGAGACACAGGCTTAAGGAATATTCATTAATGAGGCATTAATGAGATCCTTAAAGAAGCATGGGAAGGGTGTAAGAGGATGGCTTGAGAAAGTGGACTTGAGGGAAGAAATCTTGAGATTCCTTGACTTTCTCAAGTGGGTGGAGTTGTTAATCATTCCCTAATGGAATGTGACAACATTAGGAGGTGGGTTAGGATAGAATTAGGATTAGAATTAGATTAGCATGGGGTGAATGGGTTGGGATAGGTTAGAACCCAGGGTAGAAGTGGTTGAGATAGGTTAGGTTGGGGTTTAGGGGAATATAAATGAAATGAATTAAACTTATTTAATTCATTCAAAAATAGGATATTAATTATTTAAAAAATTAATTGCTTTTTAATAATTAAGGGGACTATAGCCATTTTAATTAAATTAATTAGGCTAGGGGAATGGGTTTATTTGCAAGTGAGCAATTGATTTAGGGGTTTATTTAATTCCTTTATAATTAAATAATATAGCCATATTTGAATTTGATTTGATTTGATTGGTTTGAATTGATTTGAATTGTATGACTATAATAGTTAATATATTTTAGTAATAAAAATCACCTAGGACATTAAATTTGATTTAAAATGAATTATGCCAAAGTAACATTGTCATGACATAATTGGGGGTATGATCACATTTAAGGAAAATAGGGTCCATAGTTGGAACAAACCAAATCTAGGTGGTTACATATTTACCTTTGCAAATCTTTGAAGCACAAACAACAGGTTCACCATCTACTCCATTGCTATCTGGACAAGTTGCACTTGTAGTGCTTGCATGCAAATCTAAGATAGAAGAAAATGTTTCTTTAGCTAGCCTCTTTCTTTTGTAAGGTGAACACCTTGGTGTCCTTTTCCGTGTGAAGCCTTCTCTAGAATCAAAAGATCCACCTTTTGGAAAATAACCAATTATAATGAGCATTGTAGCAAAATGAAACAAATCAAATTATTTATTATTGCAAGTGATCCCTGACAATTCTCTCAATTATGCCGAATTGATTAAGAGCAACATATATTTATTGAATGAAATTGAAACTTTTTAAATATTATTGATGATTTAAGATGTAAATTCAATAATTTTATGTTTCATCTACAATGTAAAAATACAAATTATAGAAGATGTAATTTTCACATAGCCTGAAAGATTAAGATAATTATTATTTTAGAAAGACCCCAAAGAAGAAATAGACAGGAAATAAAACCTTTTAGTGGCAACCAAATTATCTCACTATGGTCTACCACCTCATATTTAATTCATGTTGTAGGAAAATAATATGCCAAGGCAAACATAGCAATAGAAAAAAATACCAAAAGTGATAGAGTCAAAAATTACCTGTATTGGACATAATTTTAGAGTGCTTGTGCTTTCTAGAAGAAGCTGAAACTACTTTCTTGACCTTTGACAATGATCCTCTAAGTTTAGCTCCCCTGAAATATGTGTTTTTGAACAATTTTTTAGTATTTCTAGATGGAGTGGTACATCCAAAAGAGTTTTTGTCGTCATCTCTCCAAGATTTTATTCTTTTATTAGGAGAATTAAAGAAAGAATCTTGGGGTTCACTCCCTGCACAGATAGGTAAATCCTCACTGCTGCCTGAACTAACCAGTGTAGGAGGTTTTGTATCTATAGACATGGGTGTATCTTTATAATTGTGTTTAATAATGACTATTACTTCACCCCAGAATGAACACATTAGAAATATTAGAGACCATCATACCAGTAACTATTTTGAGTATATTTATTTATTATAAATGGCATTGCAAAAAGAAAAAGTATTTGCGTTGAAGACTCTCAATGATTTCATCACTGGAATTTAGTTTACCTTTTTAGGGTAGAAACTTGACATTTCCACGTCCATCATCATTGTGTATTATTGTGTTAACTTTTGGTTCTAGTATTGGTGCATTGTTATCCCAACAAGAAAGACATGTTTTCTCTGAGAGAAGGTAATAAAATGTTTAAGAACAATGCTTGGCCACATAAAAAATAAGACCACATAAACATTAAATATTGGTTTAGGTAGTCACTAATGGGATTATCTCCGATAGTGCCATATTTTCTTTTAAATGGATCATCTCATACAACATTCACTGATGTAGGCTACACTTTCTAAAGAACAGTCAAAGCTGATAAAGAAGAAAATTTCATGAACAGTCATGTGGCATTATATTTTGGTGATAAATCAATTTAGGAATGAAGTATAGTGTACCTTATTTCATTTGAACCAAGTTTTGAGCCCTACCGTAGATCACACAGGGAGATCCATCAAGATCTTTCAAAACAGTTACAAAACCTTCCCTGTCTAGGGTTTGAATATATTTTCCTTCATAAATTAATTTCTAAATGTTGAAAATATCTAAAATTATGGAGAATATTAGTGCTTTGATTCTTATTGTATTTAATTTTTAGAGAGTTTTTCCAGAGGGATTCTGCATCGAAGATAGCATATATTGATGTAAAAAAACAATTTATACCAAAAGCTTTTCTTACTTATATGGACTATGAAAAACTCAAGTTCATAGCAATGAATGTTATCCAAGCCATAAAGAAGGGCATCCTTATTTTTCTGCACGTGCCTAAAATTCATTTTTTTCATTATAGTCAGAGTGATGTACTAAAACAATTTGTGATCAACTCATCAAATGTATTTCAAATAATCATAGGTAATGATCTATTTATCATGTATTTCTATCTTTTGAAAAATAAAAATGAGCATTGAAGTATGATGTGTCAGATATGTGTTCTCTCTTCCAAATATTTGTTCAGTTCAGTGGTGAATTTAATGTCAATTTGATGTACTAAAGTGATCTACAATTTTTGATCATCTCATTATCAGCCAACTATAAATTTAAAAAATCACTACTAAAGGTGATGATTTATTGGTCATTTTTGTTTTGAAGCCGGATCTTGACCTGGAATCTATTTTATTACCAATTGTTCTCTATTTTTTTAGCTCATATAGTTCTTTGCACCAACTATCTTGTTAGTAAGCGATATCTAGTTCATTTTATTCTTGTAGAAATCACAAGCCTTTGATCCCTTAGAGTTGGTGCAACTAGAGATAGTGCAACAACTCTTGAGTAAACTCCCTTGGAAAGATGCCATGGATGTTGAATATTAGGCATTGTTGAGGAACAATACATGAGAACTTGTGGATCTTCCACAAGGGAAGAAAGCTATTGTATGCTAATGGATCTTCCAAATCAAATATAAGGTAGCAAGTAGTATTGACAAGTATATAGCTCAAACTTTAGCTAAGGGTATGCTTGAAAGGAAGACATTGACTATTAAAAAACTTCTGCCACAATAACAATGATCAATACTATTTGAATGGTTTTGGTAATGGTAGCACAAATTGGTTGGTAGGTTCATCAAGTCAAGAGTGCCTTTATTAGTATTCATGACTTAACTTGGGTATATTGTAATTAACTAGAATTTTTTTTTTTGCAAGCTTGTAAATTCCCTCTACATCAAGATCAATGAGAATCTCTTTCAACATGAAGTCACTAGGAATCCATATGATTGCACTCTCTACCTTGAAGTGGAATGGGGAGATTGTGATTTAATTGTATATGTTAACAATATTGTTATCATAGAGAGTTATTTGTAGATGATTGCAGTAACACCATAATGATCTTAAATGATTTGTTCAACATGGAAAATCTTGGGTTGTTGCACTATTCTCTTCTTGTTGAAGTGTGGCAATGAAAAAATTAGAATTTGTCTCTTAGATGATATATAGCAAGACATTGCTTGAGAACTTTAGGATGGAAGATTGTGAAGCTACGACAATCCCCAAGGATATATAAATTCAATTTTCCCACAATGATCCATCACCTCAAGTGAATACTACTCTATATTTCTCATTGATCAAGAGTCTAATTTACCTAACTTACACCAACTCCAATATCAACTATGCTATCAACCATCTTTAGGTTTATGCAGGACCCTAAGGTTTCTCAATTGAAATTAACAAATTGTGTTTTGAGATACATTCGTGGTATTGTGTAATGCAACTTGGAATGCAAAAAGGTCATAGATAACTTTTTGCAAGGATACATGGATGGGAACTTGTAGGTTTTTTGGATGATAGGAAGTCTACTTCAGGATTTGTTTGTTTTTTGGGGATTTGGTCTGATATCATGGGGGAGCAAAAGGAAAACTAGTGTTTCTCTTTATAAAGGAAAAATATCATGTTGCAAGTGGAGTTGTATGTGGGGCAATATGTTTATGTTGCATTTTGACAAGCATGGGTGTTTATAAGGCACACCCTACACCCTTATTTTGCAACAATTATACTGTCTTGAAGCTTTCTTGGAATCTTGTTTTTTTGTGAGTGCACAAAACACATTGAGGTTCAGTGCCACCACATCCACAAACATGTTGAGCAGAAAAATATCTAGCTACAGTATTGTTTTACTCAATAGAAACATGGTGACATTTATCAAATCTCTTGCAGTGGTGAAGTTCATGTTGGAGATTTGCTTCTGTGCAAACAATTGACTTTATATTTGTCATTGATGACAACATATAGCATACAAAAATGAACTGTACTCACTTTTTAGTATGGATATGTGGAATCCTTGTGCGGTTGTTTTTATTTTTTAGACATAGTTACTATACCATGTACATACACGCAGATTCATATGTTCAATAACAGTTGAGTTATGTTACTCTATTTACCAGACACGGTTTCAGAAGATTGTTTTCAAAAAGCCAACAGTAATTTTATTGATTCTTCAATTGCATCTATCTATGGAATATGCATGTTCAGATTCCTGTTTAGTTATGATTCTATGTTAAATAACCAAAGGCGCTAATCGTGTTTCATCTGAAGTGTGACGTTTGGGTAATTTTGGTGGAGCTGACTATGTGAAGTGATGCATCTATTCAGTTGGAGTTGTGCGGTTCTAATTATGTTGCGTGCTTCATTTGGCCAACTAAAGAAGCATTGAAGGGATTCCTAAAGCTGACAAAGATCATATATTTTGGACAAGATACTTATAGTATTTCATTTGAAAATCACCAAGTGTGAATGATAAGAAAAGAGATAGAAAAAGGACAGAACATAATGCTAATTGTTTTGGGACAGTAAAGCCATTTCATTCATCACATAAAGATCTATGTGAAGAATCAGAGATTATATACAATTCATTGGAACTGATCAAGACAGCAGGTCTACTCAAATAGTTCATTATCATATATAGTGTATATCTATTTTACTGAAGGTTGTAGCCTTCATCATATTAGCAGAGAGATTTTGGACAGTGAGTCCTCACCCCTAACAGGGTTATTTGTAAAATACTCCTAATAGGGTCTAACCCTTAACCAGGTCACTATACTTATTGCATTGTAAAGAACAACTCCTAATAGGGTTGTGAGATCTTCTAACAAGGATTATTATACTCAAGTATAGTTCTTTGTAGGTGCTATTTCCCACCGGGGTTTTTACCTATTTTGGTTTCCCCGTAACCAAAATTGTGGTGTTCTATTTTGTGTTATCTTAAATGTGTATGTGCTTATGATATTCTATAATTAGTTGGGAAAATAATTTAACTTACTAATAACTGATTCACCCCCCTCTCAGTTATCCCTTGGGACTATTCCAACAATTGGTATCAGAGCCAAGTGCCTTGGAGAGAAATCCTAAAAACTTAAGGTAGATCAAATGGCATACTTTAGGAAAGAGAGTCCTAAGTTTGACAGAGAGAATTATCTTGATTGGAAGAACAAAATGATAACACATCTTAAGTGCATTGGTTTTGAGATTTATGAGATTTCTACTCATGCAATTGATGTTCCCACCTTGAAGGACCTTGCAGAAAAATACTCTACTAATAAATAAAAGGAAGTATTCACCCAAAATGCAATTTCCAAAGAAGCCCTAATCAGTGCCCTATCTAACAGTGAATTTTCTAAGATCAAGAAGGCCGAAAAAGCATATTCAATTTGGAAATACCTAGAAGACATGTTTGAAGGAGACATCCAAGCCAAGAATGCATGCAGAAAGACATGGAAGAAAAGATACAACAATTTAGAGATGCTACCTGAAGATAACATCAGAGCTTACAATCAGAGGATTAATGAAGCAGTCTCAGGAATCAGGAACAATGGTGGAGAAATTTCAGTACATGATATAATGGACAAATTAATGACCGCATTGACATTAGATTATGAAAGCAAGATAAACATCTTGAATGAAACCATGCAATTCTCAAAGGACTTCAAAAGAGAAACCTTGATTAGAAAAATATCAGTATTTGAGATATCAAGATTGAAGACAGAACCTAAAATGGAAATAGATTTCAAAGCCTCAGTCCATGGCAAGAAATCCTTGAGCATCTCTAGTAACAATGAGAAAGAAGAAGTTGATACAGAACTAGAAGAAATCATTTCTATGATTGCTTAAGAAGGAAAGGAAAGGTAAAGGAAAATATGAAGGACAACTACCATTCAAATTTTTCTCATGCAACAAAGTTGGCCACTTTGCATCCAAGTGTCCTACAAGAGTCAAAAATTACAAATTAGATTACAAACCCAAATATACTAAGGAATGCTATCAAGTTGAAGATGGTGTAACTGATGATGATTCAGGAGAAGATGAAATTGGATTCGTTGCAATTAAAGATAATGAAAAAATGATTGAAACAATAGAAATTGAAGATGAAAAGAAAGCACAAGAATTGGCCTTAGTTTCACAAGAAGACATCAGAACATACTGGATCATAGACATTGGGTGTTCACATCACATGACAGGTGACAAAGATAGATTTGTACATTTAGACAAGTACAAAGGTGGCATGGTCAAATTTGGAGATAACACTCCCAAACCTATCATAATCAGAGGATTTATCACCTTAGATGAAAAGAACAAAATAGATGAAGTTCTTTATGTTGATGGTCTACATCATAACTTACAAAGTGTTGGAAAATTGTTAGATAAAGGATATCAGTTGGAATTCAAAAACAATAGATGCATTATTAACAAAAAAGAAGGAGACATGATTGCATCAGGATCAAAGACTAAAGGTAATGTTTTTCAACTTAACTCAAAAGTAAGTTGTTCTGTTACAAAATTGGATGACAGTTGGCTTTGGCATAAAAGACTTTGTCGTATCAATTTTGACAACATAGTAAAGATAAGTAATGTTAAGGCAGTAAGAGACCTTCCTAGTATTGCAAGACCAATTGATACTATGTAATGTGTGATGGGAAAGCATGTGAGGACCTCATTCAGAACCAAACAGAACTCTGTAGAGAGCAAACTAGATCTAATACATACAGACTTATGTGGACCTACTCAAACGAGATCATACTATGGTGAAAGGTATTTAATTTTTTTTGTTGATGATTTCTCCAAGATGATGTGGGTTGCATTCTTAAAAGACAAATCTAAAGTTTTTGAGAAGTTCAAAATATTCAAAGCTAAAGTTGAAAATGAGTCTGGATTAAAGATAAAGTGTCTGAGATCTGATAGAGGAGGAGAATTCACCTCTAACAAGTTTCTTGAGTACTGCAAAGAACATGGGATCAAAAAACAACTAAGTGCACCCAGAACCCCTCAACAAAATGGAATTGCAGAAAGGAGGAACAAGATAATACTTGACATAGAGTGCACTATCATGATTGAAGGGAAAGTTTCAGACACCTATTGGAGAGATGGAGTCAATACAACAATCTATACTATCAATAGAATTCAACTAAGACCAGGCACAGACAAAAAACCTTATAAAATTTGGTTTGGTAATGTACCTACAGTAAAATACTTCAAAATATTTGGAAGCAAGTGCTACATCAAGAGAGATGATGGTGTTGGAAAATTTGATACTAGAAGTGATGAAGGTATTTTTCTTGGTTACTGTACTAAGAGAAAAGCTTACAAATGTTTCAATATAAGGTTGAAGAAAATCATTGAGAGTGTACATGTGAAGATTGATGAGAAGTTCATGATTCAAACGAGATATTATGAATATGCACCTATGATTGAAGACGAACCTAGACCTATCAATAAAGATATAGTTATTGAAGAAATGTTTGGTTGTATTGATGTATCATGCAATAACCCTAAACCAAGTCAAGAAGAATTACAGATTACAAATGAGAGTGTCACACCTAAAATCTCAAAATACACATCTAAATACCACTCTAAAGAAGATATCATTGGAGATCAGAGCAGTAAATTTTTTACAAGATCTAGAGCAAAAGTTTCAACCGTTGATGAAGAGGTATGCTTAATTTCATAGATTGAACCCTTAAGTGTTGAAGATGTGTGCAATGATTCAGATTGGAAAAGTGCAATACAAGAAGAATTAGATCAAATAATGTATAATGAAACATGGGAATTGGTCTGTAGACCTTGTGACAAGAACGTGATTGGAACTAAGTGGATATTCAGAAACAAAATGAATGAAGATGGGACAATGATAAGAAATAAAGAAAGATTGGTATGTAAAGGATATGTGCAAAGAGAAGGAATTGACTATTCTGATACATTTGTCCCTGTGAGAAGACTGGAAGCTATAAAGTTATTTTTAGCCTATGCAACATTCAAGAACTTCAAAGTATATTAGATGGATGTCAAGTTAGCTTTCCTGAACGGTGAATTGAAGGAAGAATTCTACATAGAGCAGCCTGAAGGATTCAAACTTTTAGACAAACCAAACATGGTATGCAAACTAAAGAAAGCCCTCTATGGACTTAAATAGACCCCAAGAGCATGGTATGAGAGACTTGATGGTTACTTGACAAAGATTGGATTCAAAAAGGGAGAAGTAGATTGCAACTTATTCATGAGAGACATCTGATGGACTACTACTTGTTGCTATATTTGTTGATGACATTATTTTTGGAGGCAACGACAAGCTTAGTGCAGATTTTGCTAAAGAAATGCAGAGCAAGTTTGAAATGAGCATGATTGGACCTATAAAATACTTTTTAGAATTAAATGTAAAACAAATATACAAAGGCATATTCATAAGTAACTCTAAATATGTGAAGGAGATATTAAAGACTTTCAAGATGGAATATTGCAAACCAGTAAGCACCCCCATGATAATAGGAAGCAATCTTTCTAAAGATGATGATTCCACATCAGTTGACAAGACATTATACAAGTATATGATTGGAAAAATCATATATCTCACTCAATCTAGACCTGATATCTCTAATGCAGTTGGCATTGTTGGAAGATTTGCAGCTGAACCTAAACAAAATCACTTAATGGAAATAAAAAGAATATTCAGATACTTAAAGGGAACTATAGAATATGGTTTATGGTATCCTAACTCAGAGAATGTACAACTTCATGTGTATACTGATGCTAATTGGGTAGGTTTTTTTGATGACAAAAATAGTACCTTAGGAGGAACAGTATTCCTTGGAGACAGATTGGTCACTTGGACAAGCAAGAAGTAGAATTGTATTTCTCAGTCAACAGCTAAGGCAAAATATGTAGAGTCAACATTGAATTATTATACAATTGTTTGGATCAAATAGATGATAAAAGACTTTGGAATTCAGATTGATTATCCTATTTTTATTCACTTTGATAACACTAGCACTATCAATATGTCAAAGAACCCTGTGATTCACGCAAAGATAAAACAAATTGAAATAAAATATCATTTTCTAAGAGAAAATGTTGCAGACAAAGAAGTAAATTTGGATGATGTGAGCACTAAAGAATAGTTAGAAGATATTTTTACAAATCCTTTATCAAAAGAAACTTTTGAGTATCTCAGGGATAAGTTGGGATTAATTCCCTTTCCTGAGTTTGATTATAATTTGCAGCAAGAGCATCAATCCTTGGTGACTGATGAATGGTTGACTACTATACTTCTAGAGTAGTACCTGTGCTTAATGGTATTTGGAACCCTTTTCCATTGATTTCAAAGGGGGAGTATATAGTAAGGGGGAGCATATACTCTGGGGGAGTATGTAGTCATGAAAATAAAAACACAGTCAGAGGAGCTACAGCAGTGAAGAGGAACCTTTGATGAGGATACTAAGAAAATTGTAAAAAGAAGGAGGATACTTTGGCTTGATGGTGTTTTTCATATCATATGTTTCCATCAATGTCAAAGGGGGAGATTGTTGGAGATTTTCTTTTGTGCAAATATTTAACTGTATGTTTGTCATTGATGACAACATATAGCATACAACAGTGAACTGTATTCACTTTTTTACTATGGATATGTGGAAGCCTTGCGTAATTGTTTTTATGTTTTAGACATAGTTACTATACCATGTACATACACGTAGATTCATATGTTCAGTAACAGTTGATTTATGTTACTCTATTTACCAGACATGGTTTCAGAAGATTGTTTTCAAAAAGCCGACAGTACTTTTATTGATTCTTCAGTTGCATCTATCTATCACATATGCATGCTTAGACTCATGTTTAGTTATGAGTCTAAGTTAATTAACCAAAGGTACTAATTGTGTTTCATCTGAAGCATGACATTTGGGTAATTTTGGTGGAGCTGACTATGTGAAGCGATGCGTCTATTCAGTTGGAGTTGTGTGGTTCTAATTATGTTGTGTGCTTGGTTTGGTTGACTAAAGAAGCATTGAAGGGATTCCTAAAGCCAAAAAATATCATATCTTTTGGAGAAGATAATTCTAGTAGTTCATTTGAAAATCAACAAGTGTGAATGATAAGAAAATAGATAGAAAAAGGACAGAACAGAATGCTGATTGTTTTGGAATAGTAAAGCCATTTCATTCATCAGATAAAGATCTATGTGAAGAAGCAGAGAGTATATACAATTCATTGGAACTGATCAAGATAGTAGGTCTACTCAAATAGTTCATTATCAGATATAGTGTATATCTATTTTACTAAAGGTTGTAGCCTTCATCATATTAGCAGTGAGCTTTTGGACAGTGAGTCCTCACCCCTAACAGGGTTATTTGTAAAAGACTCCTAACATGGTCTGACCTTTAACCAAGTCACTATACTTATTGCATTGTAAATAAAAACTCCTAACAGGGTTGTAAGATCTTCTAATAGGGATTATTATACTCAAGTACAATTATTTTTGGGTGCTAATTCCCACCGGGGTTTTTACCTAGTTTGGTTTCCCCATAACCAAAATTGTGGTGTTCTATTTTGTGTTATCTTAAATGTGTATGTGCTTATGATATTCTATAATTAATTACAAAAATAATTTAACTTACTGATAACTGATTCACCCCCCCCCCTTTTAGTTATCCCTTGGGACTATTCCAATAGTTCAAAGCTTTTCAAACTTTCTTAATTTGTTCTCTTGAGAGCATATGATGCAAAGGGAGGTGGGGGGCTGTTGGAATGTTATAATCATATTATAAGAGTACATCATAAATTAATTTTAATATGTTAGTAATAGTACACAAATATAATTATAATAAATAAGAACTATAATAGATGATTATAGTCAGTTGTATATATTCTTAATAGTCAGTTGTTATTTTGGGCCATACCATCAAAAATATTTTAATTATCTCTTTGTATATATTATTGCCTCTCAATAATGAAGATTTCTCATTGCCTTTAACCATTTCAATTTGGGTGCTCTTTCTATTTTGGGAATACAAATAAACTCTTTTTACATTTCAACTGTCCCATTTTGGTGCAAATTCGAGGGTCTACACAGTCTAAATGAACTAATTACAGGTGTAGGGGACTGGAAGTATTATCTTTTATGCCCCTTACTCTTAAAAAATATTGGTTATTATTGAAAATGTACAGTTGTTTTCATAGCTTGTGTATATATTTTCATAGCTAACTAGATACAGGTTGTGGATGTATTTTTTGATAGAATAAGTAGAGTTCTATAAGGACATTCCTTTGAGAGTAAAAAGTTTTAAGAATAATACCAGATTAACCTGTAATATCCAACATAAATAGGGAGTTACAAAATTCAATCATTCTGACTTGAAGAAAAGAAAGCATACAACAAAACCCCCTACACTACCACTACCTAGAAGATACAAACATGGAAAAACTTTAAGATGACTGTGGAGAAATATCCTTCTTTATGGATACTGAGATAGTTGTCTCCTCCTAAATCTCCCTAACAACCCTTGATACACCACATTCGGCAATGGTGGGTAGGTAATACACAAAGCATATCTTTCCCTTTATACACCAGATTTTGTAATTGTGAGGAGGTTATACACAAAGCATATATCTAACACTCGTCCCGAATAGTCATAAGTTTTCCACATGAAGTGACAAATCTTGGCAATATAGTTGTAAACTTTCTTTTTTTTAAAGCCAAAGCTCAAGTCAGATGCTAAAGATGCTTTGGATTTGCCAATACTTGAGATATTGTTCTACATCTGTCACATAGTTTTTCTCCATACTATCACAAAGTGTGATCAGGTTGTCATTAAATGACACATAATCCATTCTTAGACAACCTTGTCTAAAAATTTAGTTTCTTAGTGAGAACAAATCTATTGAAAAAGGTGCATTGGATAATTTCAAGAACTGAGAAAGTTGAAAAGAATTTTGATGGTGTAGCCCAAAGGAATCTAGGTTTTGCAGGCATGGAGATTGATTTTAGATTGGATGGTGAATGTTTTGTAAATATTGTTTTGTTCTCTCATGGTTGTAAATCAAATAATGAAGCAGGAGCACTGGCAGTATTAGAGGGTATCAGATTGATGGTTACCTCCAGTTTCAATTTCCTCTAGTTTTAATTGCCTCTTGTTTTCATGTAGAGCTTTAAGTTATCTTCCAATCGATTAGAATTTGTCAGAAGAAAAATGTTTTACATGACTAGAAATCAAAAATCATTATTGATGAAACTCTTCTTCTCAAATTACCTATCAAATTTCTTGAGTTCTATCATTTTTTTAGAGAGGGTATTATGACCCTTGCAAGTAACATTGAAAATATGTAGAATCAGATCAATGATATACTAAATAATCAGAAGATAATAAAACCTTAAGGTAGGGTAACACCATACAATTCTCCTTATGGAAAAAATCTACTCTATATCTCTATGATGAGATCCCAACATCTACAATGCTCTTCACATGACATGTCTAACATTCAACTACCAACAACTACCACTTTGCTACATGTGGGATAAATACATTAATTTTAATTATCTAGTGGGATGACACAAAGTAGTAGTAACTAATATAATTAAGGGATGTGTGCCACAACAGTATTTCCAATAGCCCATATACATTATAATATTATATCCCTAGGTGCATAATAGAAGGCAATGTGGTGGCTGATAGGCTTGCAAATGAGGGAGTGGAACAACCTCCTTTCTCTTCTAAGGCACACATACTTCTAGAATAATGGGATTAATACTTATGCCTGGTGAGGGCTTCCTCCTTTAGCATTGAATCAAAGTCCAAACTTTAGATCTCACCCCTTAGATTTTACAAGGAACCATTAATTAGACTTGATCGACTGCTGTGGCTTTTCACATTTTTGGTAAGTTCCTATTCACCATCCTTCATTTTTGGAATGTAGAAGTTCTTGGCTGGTGTGCCATCTCTTTAAAAGTTTATTAATTATTTGGAATCCTCTTGCAACAGACGCTCCGGTTTTCATGTTGGTTTGGTTTGTGTTGGTTTTGCTTCTTGATCTAAAGTGTTCAACCTGCTCAGATGAAAGGTTGTTTCAAAATAGATGTGCCATATGTTGGAATAGTTTCAGACTACTAAATCAAGAACAAGGCTACCCAGGTATGGATTCTATGTAGTGGACTTATGAGATTTGTCAGTATTTCACACGAGCTTTAAAACTACAAAACAAGAAGATTCAAAATGATGTTTCCAAGATACAACACTTTGTGTGGACAATTTGAAAGTGGTTGTATAAAAGGGGTGTTTGGATATATGCTATGGATATCACCAACCTGCCATTGTAAAATGTGATGTATCAAGGATTATTAAGAGGATAAAGGAGGAACTAGATGTCTTGGTATCCATTAGGGAGGATGTTTCCCTGTGGTCAGCTGGATATCTTGCTTTGTTCATATTTTCTAGGTGGTAGGGGTTCAGGATATTTGGTTGTATGGTGTCTTTTTTTGAGTTGGTATGCTTGATTTTTCTTTGAATCCCTTCTTGTTTCAGATATTACTTTTAATGTGGTCTTTATGTGTATTGGGTTTTAGTTTCAGGAGAGGACCCCTATAACTTGCTGAATCTATGTAAAAATTTGGAAAATCCCAAAAAAGAGCTTAAAATACCTATGTTACTTCGAGTATAGCTCTTAAGCTCAATTATTTCATTAGGTCTCTCCAATTCAAAAAAAATTACAGTATTGCGTAGTAGAGGATAGACAACCCAGATTGAGAAAATAAATTCCTAAAAACACAACAAGAAAAGAACTCAAAAAAAGAAGTGAAAATTAGCAATAACAAAAGATTTCATAAAGGTTTTATAACTTCATTTACCGCATTAATAGTTATCTAATTTACTATACCTCGAATCTTCCAATTTATAGGAGGATTATACAAGATTCAATTCAGATATGGAGGGAATTTGTCAACTTGAAGTGTGAATGAATTTTTAGACTTTATTGGATCCATCCATGGTAGAGGGAAGAATAGTACCATTTCTTCCACAGAAATTAATCTTACCCATAGAGGTATCATTAGCGAGCTATGGAGGATGGTCAAAATACTTTGGAGGGAGATATAAATCTAGTTGTTGATAGTAGTTTCCATCTTCACCATTTAAGCACTCAAACAAACTTTACTCTAGATCCACTGCATGTTTCATGCCCTAAAGAAATTCTCCATACTACCTATCCCAAGACAAATTCTACTTAGCCAAATGACTTAATGCATGCCTATTGTTTGCAATTGAAAGACATTCATCTCATTGTTCATGACATGTTTTTATCACACCTTTACCTCAAATCTCTACCCTACTCAAAAATTCTAAAGGCCGTAAAGATCAGACAACACCAAAAATCAACTATTATAGACACTCAATTACCACTTTGGTCAATAAGAAAAAAGCTAACTATTCTATGGTTCAATAGGTTTTTGCTCTTATATTAACACTAGAAATTAAATCAGTCACTGTTGGTCCAGGAGACTATGATAGCGATGATGAATACCTTGCTCCAAGATCTGGTATATGTCAACCTCTTCTCAACCGCCAGGGAGATCTAGTTGGTGCTGTATGCAATGAAACCTAAACTGTTGGGAGCACGCTCAGACATGCAAACGTTAGAGATAAACATTAAATAACAACATTATGCATATCTAAAACATACTACTAAAAACAAGAAGACTTTCATCACAACTTCCGATGAGCCAAACAAGTGCACCCAAGCCTTGTTGATTTTCTCTTAGAGAGGTTTGTGGGTGTGCTCCCCCAACACAATATATGTAAATCCCACTATTTGATTAAAGATGCAAACTAATTGATTGAGATGAATGAAGAGCTCAAAGAACAAGTATTGAAAACTTGTCTCAAGCCTTCATCATGAATGCAAATGCAAGATTAATGCTAAGATGAAGATTCAAAAACTACACTAAGATGATATGCATAAGACAATGGAAATAAGTTCATTTGCCATTATCCTAACATGTAATATCTAGATTCAACTATGAACTAACAAGCATGAGTAAGAACAATGAGCTAGAATTCTAGAGCTATTTCAACATAATAACAATGCATAAAAATGGAGATGCTTTGCTCTTGGAAAAGGCCTCTATTTATAGATTTTTAGAGGAGAAAGAGGGCTTGGATGAGGTGGAGTTCATGTGGCATCCACATAGGTGCCACATGAGGGACACATAAGCCATGCAAGAGGCCAACTTTGCTCACACATGTGTGAGCAACTTTGGATGTGATGGGTCAAAGTGTACTTAAAGTACACATGTGAA
>MU226188.1:1677245-1690802 GCA_018584345.1 Thuja plicata
ATATTTAATTAAATAAATTTAATTAAATAGATAGAAGAATATAACAAATATAATTAATTAAAATTAACTATAATGTTATGGGAATATTAATTAAATTAATATAAGGACGATTTTGGACATCTACAGGTGCTAGCTCAACTCTTGTTCCTGAGCAAAGGGCTACTCAAAATGATGCTTGGAGCACTCGAATGAGAGAGGTGGTAAAACATGTGATTATCTTCTAGACTAGAAATATATCATTAATTATTTCTTTTAATTAAAATTTATTGACTCTATTAATGGTATTCTCATTTAATGAATTTATAAATGCAATATGGTTTAGACACATCAAAGTTTACATAGAATCCAACAAAATCTAATAGGTATAAACAACCACCTCCACCAAAACCTAAGGAGATAATTCATTGCATATCATTTAGGATGTGAAGCTCATTATAACTTTTGAAGAAAATACAAATGTGTTTAACATTTCACCACATTGTGAGGATTTTTCAATTAAATAATGAGATTGATCAGGCCTTATTTTAACACATTCCTTACTGGGTAATTAGTAAAATAATCTGTCCCATTTTGAGGACAATTCACAACGTATCCATAAAAATTTTTAATAAATTTTAGGCCCATAATAGCATTAGATAATTTGAGAATTGAATTTCATCCAATACACATATTTTTGGTAGATCATTAGAGAATTGTATTAATTCTATGTCTATATTAGTGTTCAATTTGTCACTATGTGCATGTTGTTGGTTGTTGATTTCCTTCTCCATATGATTGAGGTAGAAATAATGCCCTGATCTCCTTTGATGTGTCTCAATTATTCTGAGAGTATAGTGTTTGTTAATTTTAAGTCATGTAGCTTATATAAGGGTTTTCCAAAACTCACAAGGGTGAACTATATGCCTTTTTCTATAATTTGATATGTGAAATCCATTGCATTTGTCAATAATTTTGGATTACAATTCAATTTATATGTCCAAAAGAGTAGGAGATAGTGCAAGCATTTTATGTGGCATCCATTAATTGCATGAGTGTTACATGATTAATTTCTATCCCCTCATTAGCTATATGCATATGCAGAACCAGTGAATTTTGTCTAGAGAAATGTTTGGCCTCATTTGCACCACATTGCAACCAATGAATTTTCATCATTCAATAAAATATGCTTTAATGGATGTCCATACCTTTTTCCAAAGATCCCATCTTGTCACGAGCAGAGGGGATGTTGCAAAAAGGTTGTCAAGTCTGAATTTACATCTACCAAATACATTTGGTTGAATATATGTTAATATTTCTGGATAAATTTATTTTTTTCACATATCTAGTAAATCATCTATAACTTTAGAATCTAAAAAAACCTCTATATCCTTTATACTTCAAGAAAGTTCCATTCCCTATTCTATATATCCATTTTGGTAAAAGCAGGGAGGATGCTAGTAAAGGTTACATAATTCAACTTTATATTAGCCAATTGATTTTAATTCCTTTTCAACAAATCCATTTTGTACATATCTTGCAATCATTGTAGTGCTCGAGGACACATTTCTTTGAGGCATTCTATCAAAATACTTCACATGCCTTGTCCATGCTCCCACATTTTATATACAAGTCTAGCTACATACATGACTAGGAGATTGGAAGTATTTCAGGTGAATA
This sequence comes from Thuja plicata, assembly GCA_018584345.1. Taxonomy (NCBI): domain Eukaryota; kingdom Viridiplantae; phylum Streptophyta; class Pinopsida; order Cupressales; family Cupressaceae; genus Thuja; species Thuja plicata. Next base: position 1,678,902 of record MU226188.1, read on the forward strand.
TAATCCCAGCTAGATAAAAAATAAAGGTATGATTTACATAAGCCTCAAACACAAAGAAGTTGGGGACCAAAAAAACCTAATATGAGCCAAGACTTGAAAATTGAAAAGGATATATAATATGAGAATGAGGTGATTGGAAGCATCTAGGGTAAATAGAGATAAAGAAAGACATGGATGCACATTTGTAGCAGAGAGAATAAACTCCAACTTCGATCGAAGGCAGATTGAAATCATGAAAGGCATAGTGTGACAAAATCTTGATGCATCAAGATTCTAGAACAAGGGAGAAAGTATTTTTATTTATTAGTTCCTACCATGGGAAGATAACTCTTTTGGAGGGGTAATCTTTAACGAGTGATTAAAAAATTTCTTTCCTACCAATCAAAGTTACATATTTGCTTGTTTAAATTTCTTTTTATATGTATATTGTATATAAATTGCTCAAACTTTAACTATTTAAAATACAAAATTAATTATTCTCATCTTAGATTGGTTTGTCAGATCTTGTAGGCAGGTTTTGATTCCTCAACATAGATTTCAAGAGGAGAGAACACATGAATACCCAAGCAAGTGATAAAATAGAGGTCTTGGAGTGAGAAGTCATGGAAACTATGTTCAAGAGTGTTTGACAAGTGAAGAATATAGATACATATATCTACATGCAAATGAGACGTGGCATTTATTATTTTAAAGCTATAGTTTCTTCAGTATGCACATTTTTCTGAGTTCTTAGAGGTATTTGGTTATGTGAGATTATTTTCACAGGAGCTCTATCTGAAGTCTCGAATCATGCTTCTCATGGGGAGATGGGATTGAGGAAGCTTCATTTTCATCTTGGCATATTTTTCTTTCAAGTTACATTCTTTTGTTGATTTTTGAAATAATATATTTACTCTTACTATCAAATGGGTTAAAACATTTTTTAGATTTCGTATTGCTTTTCTGATCATTCCTCTTTGGCTGGGCTTCACATTCTCATTCGTCATAAGACCTTGCAAAGTCTTCAATAGTTGTCAACAATTTCCACTTCCAAGAAACATCAAACTTATACAAGTTCATAAGGGGAGAAATCCTATAAATTTGGGTTTGTTCTTTTCTGAACTGCAAATATGTTTTTACTTCTTGTCTTTATTTCCCAGTCCTGGCCCTAATGTTTATGAATTTATTGTGGAAAGTGCATATGGTATATAAAAACATAGTTATAAGAGGTCATCTTCTAGGGGTTTTTTCATTTTTAGGTGTTCTTAGGTGAATGAAATAATTTTGCAGTGTAGTAGATTTGAACAATCCGTGCCAAAGTTTTGTGGTCTATAGGTCTATTTTGGAAAACTGGAAATCATGGGTAGATGGAAAATGCAAGGTACCTATATCAAGGATTAAAGAGAGTGGTATGCTTGATGGCTAGTTTCTTTCAGGACACTTGGATGGTCATTGGATAGCTGTAAACTTGTATGCCAATAAGGTACACTTGAATGGGTATTTCAGAAACCCTGAATTCAAATAAAAGGCTAATCTAGTAATAGTAACAAATGTGATGAGTAAACATCTCTAGAAAATTAGTACTTAAAATTTACTTGTCATTCCTATGACTGCAGCTGAGTGAACTCTTGAAGAGTCACCACTCTCTTTAATCCTTGATATAGGTACCTTGTATTTTCCATCTACCCATGATTTCTAGTTTTCCAAAATAGAACTATAGACCGCAACACTTTGGCACGGATTGTTCAAATCTACTACACTGCAAAATTATTTCATTTACCTAAGAGCACCTACAAATCCAAAAAGCCCCAGAACATGACCTCTTATAACTATGTTTTTATATACCATATTCACCTTCAACACTAAATTCAGAAACATTAGGGCCAGGACTGGAAAATAAAGACAAGAAGTAAAAACATATTTGTAGATCAGAAAAGAACAAAATGGAATTTGCTAAGAAGGCAAATGAATTAGCTGAAAATGATGTCTTTGGAAACATCATCGGGAAAAAACAACAACCACAACAGTGAAGCAAAGTCATAAAGGAGGCTCACTGCAAGCCCATCGGTTGCTTATGAAATAGCAATCGCTGCAGCTTCCTATTTGCATTCACAAACAAATCATTTACTGCCATTTGCATCCAATCATAAGAATGAGCATGATGTTGATGAAAATTTGAAAAATGAGACCAAACAAGCTGGAGAAGTAGACCAGGACTATGAGTCACCAGGGATCAATGTCATTATAAGCAATGAAAAGGTTAGAATAGAGGTTGCTCCTGGTTGTCAATACAACGGAGCTTTAATGATTTTTTGTCACTTTGTATTGGCAGACTGATACATCTTTTATTGATTTCAATTATTTTGTTGAGTGCTCAAAGAATTAGTAATTTAGAATACTTGGGGCGGGTTCTCCAATTGCACTATTATTATTTAAAATTTGAAAAGCTACTACTTTGGCAAAAGTAAAATATATTTTTTTGCAATGTTAGGATTTTATAGTTTCATTCAATGTATTGGCTACTTTTCAGAAAATATTTTATAATGTCTTCATGAAAAAGTTGAGAGAATGTCTGATTCTTAAAATTTATTCCCAGATGAGCAACTCTGAGGAAGGAGAATCTCTTTTTCCTATGTGACTATGGGGACATTCTTGAATGTGTATAGTTATCTATATATGAGCTGACTTAGGTTTTCTATACCAAATTTCTGCAAAGGTTCATCCCATTCAAAAGCATCATTATTATTATTGTTATTCAAACAATTATGACTGTTCTTTCAGTCTTGGGCAGGAACTTAGTTGCCCTGCAGCCCTTGTTTTAATTTGGGAGAATAAATAAAGAGGTATGATATAGAGATCTATGAAATATACCACTGAGGAAATTGTCTCTTGTTTGAAGAAATTGCAAGCATAAGAAGAATGCAACATTTGTTATTTGTGCAGGTCAAAACAAATAAAGGCAATCTGTTCTAGTGAAAGGAAGAAAAAGGAGATGAACACAGAAGAGGCCGCGTTGATTACCCAAATCCAACCCATATCTGCAAAACCCTTGAATTCAATAACACCCATCATAAATAACCCTTATTTTGACAGATTGACACTTATAATCATCCAAACATTGCAAATAAAACCCCAATGAAATAAAAAATTGATGCAAAAAAAATGAGTCTGGTAAATTTGAAGATAACAAAGTGAAAAAAAATTGCACTTGTTGGATATTGTTCTTGTAGATCACTATAGTTGTCACAGCCAAACCTTGGTGCACTGTTCCTCGACCAGCACAATTTTTTTATTTGTTTTCCTTACAAAACCTGCAATGGTTGTGGATAATTTTATCACTTTCTTGAAAATCTTTCATTTGGGCGGTACAGAAATTGGAAAATGCATGTTTCATGGGTTAATGTTTCCCACTATTATGAAAATGCATGTTCCTTTATCATTATTTTGAATTTGAGACAATTGAAATAGCTTAGATTTTTAATTTAAAATAACTAAAATAATAGTCTAAATATTTAAGACAAAATATTAATGTTGTCTTAAAAAATGTCTTAAAATCACCCTCTATGCAGTAGTTCATGAACCATATGGTAGAGGAACAGTATGAGATGCCATCACCACAAGCATCATGAGGAACGATACGAGAACCAAATAACATCATGCGACAATTCTTCATGAGCTAAGCGATTCGTTCTAGGTGAAGCTGACCCATTTCACATGGATAAATTGAAACACTCTTTGTAAATGAAAACTAGGATGGAAGCGTACCCGTTCAAGATGGAGAAGTAGGAATGACCATGTATAAAATAAATATAGCAACCCAACCCCAATTCCTAGACACCTGGTTGCTATAAATAATGCCCTGTAATCACATCACAGACGTTAAACCTCAAAAGTCCATTTGTGAAGGGATTTTAAATTGAGAATAATACATTTGACTCAAAAACTAAATACATTTTCTTCACCTAAATACATTTGACTCAAAAACTACATAGTTAATAAGATGCAATTTTTGGATTAGATTATGTTGAATATTTTTGCATCAACATTTAAGCTCACACATTGTGATCCATCAGTGAGATGAAAGATAGCATAAGAAGCACAGGGAGGAAAATATCACAAAATAGCTATAAATTAAAAATCATCACTATTTCTTGACCCATTTTTTCCCTTAGCATTTCAATTATATGACAAAGATAGTGATGCATTAATGAAAGGAGAAAGCCTCCACCGATGAGTAATAAAAGTTAAAAAATAAAAATGTTGATTTTTTCATAAAATATGTGAAGGCCTTAAGACTATATCGAGAGGCCGCAATGTCTCCCACATAATAGGTATTTTTAGACCACTAAGCCATCGAGACGGCTGAATGGCTCGCTTCTAAGGTAGGGGTGCCATGAGGGGGCCGACTTAATTAATCTCTATGGATTATGATCAAATTCAAAATAAAAAGGAATAGAGGAGTAATTAATAGTCATTTTTATTTGTATGACTAATTATTTAGTTGTGATTTTACCCGATGACCAAATTAGTCATTTATTTAGTCACTTAGATGAATTTTAAAATCCAACCTTAATCTAACGAGAATAGCTACCATTTAGAGATATTGATAAATAGTGGCCGAAATAATGTTCACACAATAAGTCTATTGGAAAACACACATTATTGGTGAAATACAACTTCTAAGAATATAAGTATATGATATTATCAAATGTTAATGTGTAAAGGAGTATTAATCATCTATTTAGTCATTTTTATTATAAGAGTGACTAATTATTTAGTCATTTATTTGGTCATTTATTTATTCATTTTACCCGATGACCAAATTGGTCATTTATTTAGTCATTTATATTTGTGAATTGCAAAAAAATGGTAGAACATGATCAGTTTTAGTCACGTGACTAAAATTTTTAGTCACATGACTAAACGTTTTAGTCACCCGACTAAACATTTTAGTCACTTGGTCATTTATTTGTTAAATTCTACTAGTGAGAAAAACTAGCTCGACAAGGCTTGAACAACCTTATTCACTTTGAGTTGGCTCCATTGTAGCATGTATATTGAACAACCTTCTTGCGGACCCATATTCGATGTACACATACCCTCTTGACTCATTTTTTCAAGCCAGTAGCCTTGGCCCCTTGTTCAACTTGCAACATTGCAAGTGGTACCCTTTGTAACTGCTAAAGGTTGACTCGCAAGTTTGTGACCACTACCATTTCATGATCCAAACCATTATGAGAGTGTGATGATAATTTCATCAGACCCTCACAACACTTACTTTTATTATGACCCGACTCTTGCGGGACTACAATAGACACTATTAGCAATTTTACTTGCAAACTTCAATCCTAAGAAACTTAGACCACAAATGTAGCACTATCCACAAATTGAAGACAAGATAATGTAACTTGACAAGGCTCCACAAGAATAAGGAGGGTATTCCTAATTTTGATTCTACACACATGATAAATATATCTTAGTAGCTAAATTCAAATGTTTCATTGTGGATAATTCTCAGATTCATATGAATGGGACTTTTATTTTATCACTTGAACAATTAATCCATTCAGCATCAAACACCCCTGATAATAAAACTTTATTAATCCTACCATTATTCACATTAAATTAAAGGGATTTTGCTTTTGATTATATGAGACCAAACTGAAACAACATCTGTAAGATTCACCTATTCCAAAAGGAGGGCAATAGAGTCAAATAGAAAGAATTCCTCACTATAACATCTCAAACATGTCTTGAAGATCCTAAAATAATATTATCACCTAGTGAAAACAAGATCACCAATATTATATGCACATCATATAACCATTCTTAATAATCTATTTGAAGACACAAAATTATCATTTCATTTATTAAAACAACTACACTACTCTTGGAACATAAGGCAATAATAAATGGAATACACGATAGAAAATGTGTCTGCAAAGTATGAATAATCCTTGATTATATTAACTTAAATAAATTTTACACTTCAAATTAGAGATGACATATGAAAAATGTCAATTGTGAAATTCTATATGAAGACACCAGAAATATTACACTTTGGAAATTTCTGGCTACTTACTATGAACCTTGACTCCTAACACTTACAACATTTTGCCTTCTTCCACAAAATTTAGAAGATTTAGAAAATAGAAGAAAGAAGAATTAAAAAACAAGAGAAACAACCAGCTTGCTCAACTCCCGCCACATGTCCCTTCTTCAAGATTTTCTTAGTCATCCTTCATCCTTCATCCTTCATCTCTATTATTATTTTCTCTATTTTAGTTGCTTCTCTCTTTGCCTCTTTCACTAAGGAACCAAAAAAAGGTTTTTGTTTGGTGAAAAAATGAACTGATTTAGACTGACCCTATTTAGTAATTAGAAATGAGCGAGAAGCTTCCTCCTGAAAAGATGGAAATATTTTTCTGGAGGAATTTTCTATTTCTAAAGAAGATAAAGGCAATATACCTTTCACCTCCTAGAGAGTGCGCTAATAGAAGATAGACATCTATCCCCTTGAGCCATGCCCATATCGTATTGTCTAGAATTTTCTCCAGAGAAGTGGAAGAAGAGAAATTTGGATACCAGGAAGGGAAAGAAGACAAATTTGGAACAAGGGAAGGGGAAAATGTAGGATTTTCACCATCTCCTCTCTTATAAGAGACATAGGAGAATAGGTCCCAAGGTGAAATAGACCTAGAAAATCCCACATCACCAGGTTCTCCAACCATTCCCAAATCCATATCCCAACATTGAGGGACAAATAGAGAGGTAGCCTTAAATGACTAGGGACCTAATAAACCCTAGTGAACTCCATTGGTTTAGAAATAACCAATTAGGTTAATAAATCCCTTCAATCACCCTTGACATTTAAGAAATTCCTTCATCCATAAAGTGCAGCATCAACCCATGATCCTTGTATACTTCTTACAATAGGGTCTTCCCCCGTCTCAAACTCATGCAACAAACCAACTAGGGAAGAAAGTCATGCCAATATCAACCATGGATCATTATTGAAGCTAAAAATGATATAATGAAATATTCTCACTAGTTTCCCCATTAGGGGACAACTTTGAGACCTTCCCATGAAGAAATTGGCGACCCCATCACCCCAGCTTCTGCCCCAGCATCCTCTGACTTTTTTCCTGTAGACTCTCCCCTATTAGTATTAGGTTAAAAAATCCCTCCAACTACCCTTGGAATTTAAGAAATCCCTACAACAACAAAGTGAAGCATTGACCCATGATCCTTATATACTTCTTGTAACGGGGCCTTCCCCTATCTCAACTTCAAGCAAAAAACATTTTCACTCATAAAAATTCTCACAATCAAAATCATGAACACACAGAAATCCATGTAACCAAAAGAGAACAACTACAGAGAATGCACACAATCTCAACTACAATCATCTACATATAGCATTCATCTAGGATTCAATTCAACTGCCACAACTTGCTAATTTAAGCAATCTCTATACCAAAGTTCATAGCTATAAAATATTTCCAAGTTGAAATTCTTTGTTATCATGACATATCATAAAAGGAATGGTGGAAAGGAATAATGATTCTCTGATCTGCACAACATTTCAAGAGTAAATGAATTATATAGCATGCCAAACTTGATTACATGGTAGCACACATGGAAACTAGTCACTGGCTTGACCTATATTCAAATTTTCCAAATTGTACACACTCCCTTCAACATTTCCAAGGACACATGTCACCACTTCGCACAAGTACGAGCTTAAATAATTATCTTTTTTTTTTTTGCAAAGTTGTGAATAACTCATCATGAGTTACATTTTATTCATACATCCTCGCCACCCATCTACCTTAAATTTATTTTAAACCTGTGAAATGATGACATGCAACCATACCATTGTGTTAACTGATCAAATGCATGCCACACTTAACATTCTCGCTTCCCTACAGGCCAAAACTGGGTCCCAAAAAAAAAAAGTTGTGAGGCCATGATAAGTTATCGCCATAGAATTTTATTCTTCCTTGCAAACTTGCGGATGGAAAACATTCCCTCACTAACTATCATGATGACTTGAGAAACCATCATAGTCATCACAAACATCATCTCTCAGGCTTGCAGGTCTATCTGACTACCTTTAAAAACCATCGCAAGGATGTGAAAGACAACACTTGTTTACCTTTTGAACATCTTCAACTTTTGACATGTGTCTCACTGTCGCTTCCCATCAACAACATACTTTATTAAAGCTCGTAGATCATCACGTAGTCTCACAACTGCTATCTATTAACCTTAATAATAGTAGCGAGGGCGCAAATAGGAGGGCACATGCAAAATATGAGGGGAAATTTTCACAGGGTGTTAGACTAGAACACATGAAAATATATGGTCGTAAGACAAGAGTGTGAAATAACGACCATAATACTTTGAAATTAAATAATAAACTAACCAAAAATATACCAGGGTAAATAAAATATGAAAGGTCAACCAATGGACACAACCCGAGAACATATGTATAGGGATAAAAATTTTAAAAATTTAAAAGTTATATAAACTGAAATGACTTATAGAGAATCATAATATTCAAAGGTCTTATTTTTCTTTCCTTTATAAACAGTCTAAAATCCAAGCTACCAGAACAAGCCCACATTAGAACCAAAACCTCATAAGCTAAATTGATGAGAAACAAATAGAAAGGTACAAGTAACCGTGCAAATGGAAGAATCAAAACAAGCATATAAAATTGTGAGTGTCATACAGATGTAGATACAAAATTATTTCCCTTCCCAATGGCCTTGTATTTATGATACTGATTCATGATTTACATGCAGATAAGAGGAATGGGAGAGTTGTTATTCACAACATAAAAATTGCAACGCAGTCACATTTAGGGAGAACCCTTCACTTGAACACCCAAGGCGAGAAAATTAACAGATTTTTAAACGTACTATTTTGTTGTATTGAATGTAAATTATTTGATCTTTGTAGAGGTGGGGTCATTTTAATTTTTGTTTCTTTGTCCTTTTACCTTCTCTTTCTATTATTTTGGTTTTTTTTTTCAAATTATTTTTGTTTAATGGAAAAGTCTTTGAAATAGACTAATAAGACCATGACACTCGAGAAATTAAGAATAAATAAAGGACCATAGCCATGGGAAAAAAAAGTTGACATAAGACATGACACGGGATAACAAAATAAAATGACCTACATTTTTGGTAGTTCAACATGAACTTTGTTCTTTGACTAGTATTTTTGCAGCCATTGGAACTTCATTCTATGACTGTTCTTATAGCCAAGGTAGAACAAATTAATTTTCTCTTTGTTTCCTAAGAACTACATTTTTGTTATATGTTTCGGTCCAATTTAGTTGTCGATCCATGTAATGTGATTATTGTTTTGTTTCATATGTTGTAATATTAAATATATAATAGAATCATATATTTTTGCATTAAATAACTAATAACTTTTCAATTAAACTTTTTTTTTTGGGAAGAACTCGGGGTAGACACCTAAATTTAATTAACAAATTCAATTAAATTTAGCTCTTTCCAATGCATTATTAATTAAATAAATAGACATTATTTAATTAATCTATGTTAACCTCCTAGCTCAATTAATTCAATTAATTAGCTATATTCCAATTGATTATATAAATGACAATCCATAGTCTGATAATTAATTAAATTCCCCTTCCTGTATTAAATTAAATAAATAAACTTATCTATTTAAATTAATTCACTTTATCCCTCTTTATCCCACTTGTGATTAAATAAATCCTATTTAATCAATTTGAGCACATGGCTCCTAACTTTAACCCCTAGACTAACCATGCTTAACCACCTAACCTAAGGTTCCAACTCAACCCAACCCCTTCACACATACTAACCTTTCTCAATTAGTTAATTAACCCTGATTAACTAATTAACCCCTCCACTCATTCTCTCTCCTCCCTTCACATCTTCCTAATCCTCCCATTTGTGCTCTAATCCAAGCCTAATCACTGCCTAAACATTTGCACAATCATAATCCAAAGATTAAGAACTCCTAACCCTCACCCAAGTCAACCCTCATGTCACATCCCTCAAATCCCCAACCATATGCATTTAAGTCTTCCTTAAATGCTCTTACACACTCCATCCATCTCTTACATCTTTTCCCCTCTCACATCTCCCAAAATGGTCACATTCCCCCATTCTTCCAAACCTCTATCATTGTGACACTTGTCATAGTGAGAAGCATTTGAGAAAGAACAATCCATTTTCTCTCTCTCAAATGCATCTCCACACTTCCTCAAGTTTTCATCTTGACCCTTCATTTATCCCTCCATTTTCCTATAAATTAAACCCTCTTTCCTTCAAAAATCATCCACCTTCATTGCAAAGTTACCATGCCATTTTGAGAGCCAAAACCATCAACCATAGCCTTATAATGCCAAAATTCACACATATCCATTGAAGACCATCTTGAAGCTTGAGCAAGTATCATTGAGCACACGTCCAAAAATTTGGACAAAATCTACACGTAAAGGAGGCTTCATGGTTTAAGAGGGTTTGCACATTCTTAGGCTCTTTTCATATTTTTAGTTCTCCTTTTGTTTTAGCATATATGTTTGTTTGAGTAGTATAGTAAATTATTTTAATATTAATTATATTCCTTTTTGCTATTACCATTTTCAATCACATTTTGGAACGCCTGGTGGGACCCACTTCACAGGTCATTTTCCTTATATTATTTTTTAACTTGCAAGATTACTAACCACAAAACTAATGTTTCATCATTTTGAGTGGCTTTTTGTCAAGTTTTTTGGTGTTTGCAGGTTGGAGGGGAAAGAGTAGGTGGTCACATTCCTATGAAAACCTTCATTTTTCATGCAGCATCAAAGTTTACGCCTCACAGGATTGTGGGGAAGGTTGGCGGGAAAGTAGGCATGGTCGGCAGGATCACGATCTTGCAGACTGTTTCCTTTTGAGAGGCTGTGATCTATTTTCTTTTGTTTATGTCTATCTTCTCCACTGTTGTCAGTCTAACGGGAATGCGGTCTGACTATGTAGGAACGTAGGCTAACTTTTTGTATGCCATAAGGAATTTATTTTGAACGGACTAAAAAAAAACATTGTAAAGTCAACCGCCTATGGGATCACCATTTGACCCAGTGGGAATGCATTTTGACCGAGCGGGTTTCACGTCTGCCCTTGCAGGATCACAGTTCTACTGACTGTGTCATTTGTTTTTTGTAGGTTCGTGGGATTTCCTATACGAATGACATGATTGTTGTATTAAATCACTTCTTAAAAAATAAACAAACCTCATTTATCTTTAATTTAGTAAATTTAAATGAATCCACATTTGGTTTTGGTGCATTAAAATGAACAAAGGCTAAAAAGAACACTCCAGTCAAACATTTCAATTTGGGTTTAAAATCAAGCCACAGTTCTTGATTTCTTAAAGGAAAATGAACTATGCAATCAAACACCTCGATTTGGGCTTAAAATGAACACACATAAATCTTGAATTCATAAAAGGGAAAGAATAACCAAATTTTCTTTTCAAATCATTTACTTTCCAAGAAAAAAGAACATTGCATGTTAAACATGAGGTTTTGATATCATAATGTTGGAATTATGTTATATTTGTCATCAGTGAAAAAACTTATTCGATTTTGAATGCTTACCGAGCTCATCACTCAGTCCACAGCTTATACCGAGCATTCAGTAATCACCTTGGAAAGCTCAGTGGTTAAATAGTTCAAACCGAGCAGAACAGTGGTCACCGAGCATATGAACAGTTCAGTAGCGATTACCGAGAAGAGCAACATTTACCGAGCAGACGGTAGTCACCGAGCTTCACCGTAACTACCGAGCCAACCGAGAAGTCAGTTACTACCGAGTCACCAGCGGTTACCGAGTGACACTATATCTACCGAGTCACCAACGGCTACCGAGT
>MU226188.1:1697823-1712247 GCA_018584345.1 Thuja plicata
TTGCAGTAGATTAGATAAATGAATGGTTAAGTATATACAAGTGCAGAAATGATTTAAAGTTTTAAGAGTTACTGATTCACCCCTCCCCTCTCAGTAACTTGGCTAGTCTTGATTATTTCCAACACATAAATAGAAAAAACTTAGGTAACTAATTGTCAATTTGTAAAGAATAAGTGCTTGGTGTGTTTGAAGGAGTGTTTTTCAACACTTCTTTAGAGATATTTCTATTTCATTGAAGAAACCTTGTTAATCTAAGTGACACACTAGAGGTATCTTATATAAGTATCCTCTCCCCTCACCTTCGCAAATCTTTGGTGACAAGAAAGATTAAGTTTTTTGTTTTTCTTCAAGAGAGGCATGTTTAGAGGGTGCATTTCCCCTTTAGAGGATGACCTCAAACCGGTAATCCCTTTGGCTAGTATAGAAATAAGACATTGAGAAAAGTCTTGTCTTACGTCCCACCAAGCTCAGGTGAGGCATGTTGATGGTAGTCTATACTAGGTCATCCATCCCTATCATATCGACATGTTCAACTAGGATCTTAAGTGAGTCACATGCTTACAAACCGATTGGGGGGACACCATGAAATCTTACTGAAAGCCATTTAAACTAGAAATATACCCGTTTCACCCCTAAAAACATAATAATCTTTGTGCAAGGAGGATAGTAACTTCCCCAAGGTAACTCACACATTCGTGCCACCTTGAGCATTTGGATTCGGATAATACAACACCATGACTGGAGTCATTACATGCTTGGTGGTGGTCATATTTTGATTATCTCTCATGTGTGTGCCTACATTTGCTAGCATGGATTTTCTAAGTTGAGTCAATTCCTTAAGGTAGAAATTGCTTGTGCATGTCTTTGATGTCACTAAACCTATGAAAACACTTTTAGAACATACACACTCTAAAAGGTCCAAGTCTTTATCCAAAAGAGATAAAATTTGTATTGTTCTTGCAAGGTTTCTTTTTCCCTTGCAAGACTGCTTTCTCACTTGTTCCAAAGATGTAATCATTGTTCCAAAAAACAACCAAGGAAAACTTACCATAGTCACTCGCTAGTTCCAAATAGTTTTTACCATCATCAAACTAGTGCACATGTAAGATCCTGGAAAATGCAAGAAAGTTAAGACTCAACTACCTCTTGTATACAGAGAGAAAAGGATCACCACTCAAGAGGCCAAAAAATACCAACATATCATCAATTCCATCAAGCAAGAGAATCACACATGAGAAGAACATGACAAAGTCATCTACAATAATAAGATTGCAAACTTCATGACCAAATATCACTTAAATCATACTTTTGTCAAATTTGAGAGCTACGACTAGTTGGCTATCACAAGCAAACCTATCCATTTACTCTTCTCATGAGCTTTCATCTCCATCATTGTACTTTTATAACCATCTTAGGTCATTTCCTTTAGGTACATATATAACCAAATCAACCAAGTTGCATCTAACATCTAGATTCATCCTAGAAGAAAACATCCTAAACTTCATGTCACACGCTTGTGAGTTGCATAAAGCCTACATCTTAATCAAAATCCACTAGTCAACTTTTTCCTTGACTAAGCATTGTCTAGGATAAGCCCACTGTTTCCTTCTAGTCTCATCACATTTATCAAAAGGTTAGTTTACATTGGCATAGAATCCCATCATCTGAAAGACCACAAGTCTATCCTAGGTTGACAAGAACCACATCAATTTGAGCTTCATTTAGGAATGAAAAATCATCATCCTTGTAACACTAATTCATCCACTAAAGTCTTTAGGGCATCCTTATCAGTCTAGGTTGTCATCGTCATCCCCAAACTATCATTTGCATATCCAATCTTGAGTCCTGCATCACCATCATCCCCAACACATCCTAGGAGAATTTGCATATTTTCCTTTTTAAGGCCTTTATCCCTAAGTATCATTTTGTATCATCCACCCTAGGATGCATTTGATGCCACCTAAAACCTGCTCTAAGAAGAGGAATGATATGGATCCCAATCTTTCTACTAGTCAGTCTGACCCAACAATAGACCTAAACAATGCCATGGTCTCTTTTGACCCCAGACACCAAGTACAAGCTGACCATGTTTAGGTTGATCCCATGGAGGTCCCTACCCTTAGCTCTAAGGAATCATTTATGAATCATCCCAGATACACTCACATGGTGAGTGCCATCATTGGACACAACAATGCGTCCATACTTGCTAATTATCAACATGAAGGTATGCCCCTTCCATCAAGATTCCTACTACCTCACATAGTACATTTTATCCATATCCCATCCAGCATGTTCCCACCGGTAGTGGAGGAAATCATCGACCCAGGCCAAAGGATGTCCCAAATCACTTCTCTTATTCCTCACTTACTCCAACTAACCACTACCCAACCCATTGTACATACTACAAGAAATCAACTCCTTTCTCTATTTTGGGAGCTTCTTCTTCCAATCATCCTCCACCTCTAGTGTCACAACCAATCCAACTCATCGTTACCTAGACCTTACAACCAACTACTGAAATTTCAACTACTGCACAACCTATTACCTCCAAACCCATTGGCACTCAACCAATCATTTCCTAATCTCCAATCACACAAGTCACTGCTTCCTCCATATCAACATATTTTCCTCCTCTTGTTCCCCCACCACAACAACAACAACCATAGTTTACCATAGGAATGCCACCTATAGGAACCTTCAATTAACTGTTATTCCCACAAGGTCCAACATTCCATACTCAACCTACAATTCTACCTCAAAATGCACCCCAATCCAACATTCAAGTGCAACCACATGCATCTACCTCGCAATAAGCCCCTCAAGCTTCACAAGTCTTGCCAAACATCACATCTTTTCATTGGAACTATTCCCAAGCTACTTTACAAGCCCATAGGGTGCTGATATACTCACATGCCACAAATCCTACCACATCCCAAGCACAACAATAATCCTTCTATCCCTTTACCCAACAAACACAAGTCCAACTGTCAACATTCACTAACTACCTAGCCATTCCACCATCCATAATCGCATCAACCGTTCTACCCTCCCAATAGCCAAGCACTTCCACAAGTGTCAACCTCATCATCAACCCACATAGTGCCTATCCATCATATGGTGTCTCTAATACCCAACTAACTTACATAGGCCAATCGTACACCCATCCCACTTATCAAACATCACAACCAACACAACCCACCTACCAACAACTAGTCCAACCCACTTATCAGAAAATGATGCAACCTTCCTATAAACAATCATTATAGCCACCACCAACTCTAGCCCCCTTTCCACAACAATCCTTCAATGCCTAATCGCAATAACCCACAATCCCTCCACAACTCACTTATGCATCTGGACCATCTCCCTAACATACACCACAATATCCCTCATAGAATCCTCCATACTCCCTTGCTCCATTCGACCCATATCAAGCACCTAGCTCCAACACACCAGAGGCACCCATTCCACCACCTGTCAACATAGAATGGGAAGAAATGAAGAATTCTCTTAAAGAGCTTTGATCAGGGACTAAAAGTAAGATGTTCAAATTTGAGGAAGTGTGTCCCTATCCATTTGATCATTCCATCATGACAATCCCCTTTTCTAAGCACTTTGAGACCCTAAAATTTGACAAGTATAGGGGGAGGGGAGATCTTGTTAGCCACATCAAATATTTTTACATGGCATGCTAAGAAGTTTCATACAACAATAACTACCTAATGCACCTCTTCCGTAAGATCCTGGGAGGCACCACCTTGGAATGGTTCTTCAATATCCCTTACAACACTGTGTCCACATTCGCTAAGCTGTCAGAGAAGATCATGGCCCAATGTGTGCATAAAATTTAGAGTGACTTATCTCTCCTATAATTATATAACTCCAATAAAATTGGTGGAAATTTTTTGGCAGATTACCTTCAGAGATGGCAAGGACTCACCACGAGACTATCTTATCAACCACCTGAAAAACACCTAACAAAGATATTCATTGACAATCTGCATCCTAAACTAGCTCACCACATGCGAATGAACTTCCTGTAGACCTACTAAGAAATATGCAAGAAGGGAATGGATCTTTAGAGAGGCCTTCTAGATGATGACACCATTAAGAATTACAAAGAACCCTAACCTGACAGGACCAACAATGATCGATCCTCTATTAGAACAAAAAAAAAGTGTTGTAACTGACGGTGCCATAGACACTAAACATGTCCAAGTTATCATATCAAGTCCCAATGCACCTACTCAAACATATCAACAACCACCACTATTATATCATCAACCATCACCCATGTATCACCAACCCACACCAGCACATCAATAACCTGCATACTAATAAAATGCACACCCACAAGTCACAACTACTTACATGTCTCAAGGGACATCATATCAACCAAATTACCAACCTCTAGTAAAAAAAACAAATGCCATATCAGTCTCGTAAGGAAATCCTAAGCCTCAAGCCCAAAATGCACCAAAACATATCTTTACCCCTTTGGATGAACCCATAGACACCATCTTTCATTGAATGGAAAAAGCTAACATGATTTTGTACCCACGAACTCAACCCTTTAACAAGTCTACCCCAAGCCAACATGGTACAGAGTCAATGAGTACTATAACTATCACCATGTCAAAGGAAATGCTATCGTGAAATGCATGAAACTAAAGCACTATATCTAGGACCTCATTGATCGTGAAGAAATTACAGTGGAACCTCCAACACAGACCTCAACCAATGCAAAGTTACAGATATATAAAAGTGTGTTCCCTCAACACAATTCTGGCAAAGGGCCTACCAATCCCACTCCACCCCTGAACAAAGGGAAGAGAAAGAAAGGATATAATGTTGATAAAAAGGATTATACCAATGTCTATATTAACTACAAAAAGTTTATTGTTTGTATCTCCCAAGTCAAACCTATTGTCAATATGATCCATGTCAAAGGTGTTGATAGTAAATGTGTAGTCACTACTCATAGGGGAAGAATTTATGTCATAGGCTCCACTAATTCTCCTCCTTGTGATGCACAATCCAACCTCCTGGAACACCTTGGGAACACACCCGCTCAAATCTCCATCCTTGATCTCCTGCACACTTTACCAATCCACCAAGAGATCCTTAATAAAGCCCTTCAAGAATCACAAGTTCCAAGTAAAATCAACCCAAATCAATTCCAAAACCTCATGGATCATCTTTCCACATCCAAAAATATCTCATTCAAAAGTTTTGACATTCCTTTCATTGAGCCTTATTACAACATTCCACTTCGTATAGCCATCATGGTTAAGGATTTTGTTGTTAAATAGGTCATGATAGATAATGGTTTGGCCCTAAATCTATGCACTCTAAAATTCATAAATCAGATGGGATACAAAAAGGCTAACATAGAAAATGATTCTATAACCATTATAGGCATATGAAAACTTGGAACGCACATCTGAAGGCACCATCTCATTCCCCCATCAAGTTGGGTCCTATAGTACAAAATACAATCCATCACATTGTTGATCTTAACCTCCACTTCAACATTCTCCTTGGTCACCCCTGGATTCAATCCATGCATTCCATTCCCTCCACCTTCCATAAATGCATCAAGTTACCATACCATGGTATTGAAATCACCATCTATGTGGATCCCCAACCCTTTGCATACTATCGTGCGTTGGAGGCCTCTTTCCCACATTCAATTCATTGTCCCAAAATTGACATCGGTACTTCTATTGCCAATTCCTATAGATCCTATGTGGACCTAGAAACTATCCTCTCATACACTCTCTCCACCATCAAGATCAACAACCAAGGATATGGAGAATACATCCTATGAGACGCCTTTGTAGTTGGAGCCCTACCATCAGACCCGCACA
This sequence comes from Thuja plicata, assembly GCA_018584345.1. Lineage (NCBI taxonomy): Eukaryota > Viridiplantae > Streptophyta > Pinopsida > Cupressales > Cupressaceae > Thuja > Thuja plicata. The sequence goes on from MU226188.1 coordinate 1,703,694, forward strand.
CCAAAGGATGGCCATCAAACCCAAACACAACATATCAAAGTGAGCCAGAACCAAGATAGGTGGGCTCTTTAACATTCATGTCCCATGGCATCCTAAATAGAAAGGAAATGGAACTCGACATCAACAGGTGTCTATATAAAGATCCTCAAGCCCCTGATGAAAATCTCCTTGGATATTTCAAAAAAAAATACCCACACTCTCATAGCTAGAAACAAAGAGGTGGAATTACCAAGGAGGCAGCCTAGGCCACAAAGATGGTGGAATGAAAGCTCCCATTGAGCCTCCCTGGTTGTCAAGAATTCAAGGATTGGGTTTTGGCCTCAACACAATTGGGGACACTAATGAAAACAAATCGTAATACCCTCGGTGAAATTGTCAAAGTGGAAGACATCCCAGAAGATAAAATTGTGAGATCCTATGATGATGTCCTTAATGAAGAAACCTTCCTAGGAAACTCTTTGCTTCTCCAACTTTCCATAAAATTCATTGGCCTTCCCCTCATCCATCTAGAACTCATAGAATGGGACCAACCAAGTGTTATATACATTGATGAATTCCAAAGTGAGGATGCACTCCTAAGATTCATTAGGGAATTCAAACATAAAAATGACTGAGGGCATGATTCAACACATGTCTACAAACTAGACCCAAAGGAATACTTTGGAGAAGAGGAGGTCTTTAGCCACAAAATAGAAAATAAAAAGAAAAAAGAAAAAAAAAAGGATCTCCTGGGGAAAACCCCTTTGGGGCACTATCTGATCATAAAAAAGTAAAAAAAAAGGGCATATTTTCTGGTGACAATCTTTCTAAGGTGCCAAAGCATGAAGAACCTCCTCTTCCTCTCATCCATTATTATAGGCTTGAGCAGTCATCCATTCTCATAGAGGAATCAAAGCCTATCAACCTGGGTATAGAGGACAATCCCAACATTACTTACATCACAACATCATTATCAGAAGGTGAAGAAATAACCCTCACTACTCTCCTTTGCGAGTCTATAGAAAAATTTGCATGGTCATATTCTCACATGTCAGGACTAGACCCTAGCTTAGTGGCTCACCATCTAGTAGTGGATCTGAATATCAAACCCATAAAGTAGAAGCTCTAAAAGATGCATCCTAAAGTAGCATTGTTAGTCAAAGAAGAATTATAAAAACTCCTTCAAGCTAAGATCATTCGTGCCATTGACTATTTTGAGTGGATATCCAACATAGTACCTATATCCAAGCCAGACAAATCAATCAAGATATGCACAAAATTTTGAGATCTTAATAAGGCATGCCCAAAAGATGACTTTCCCCTACCAAATATTGACATGATAGTGGACCTCACCATTGGACATGAGATTTTGTCTCTCGTGGATGGTTTCTCTGGATACAATCATATCCATTTATCAAAACAAGATCTGCATAAGATAGTATTTACAACCCCATTTGGTACCTTTTTCTACAATATGATTTCATTTGGCTTAAACAACATAGGGGTGACTTATCAGAGAGCCATGACCATTATCTTTCATGAAATGATCCAAAAAATTATTGAAGACTATGTGGACGACATCCTATTAGGAATAACAATCCACAAGACAATGGAGAGGGGGGGTGAATCAGTTGTGATATAGATTATTAAACTTTAAACTTTATAAACCAAAACTACAATGCAAATGATAACACAGTAAATGCCAACACAATAACACAATACTTGTTGAAAAGGAAACCTTGTTAAAGGTAAAACCCCGGTGGGAATTAGCACCCACAAATAATTTACTAAGAGTATAGTATCTCTGTTAAAAGATTTAGCCCTGTTAGGAGCTTATTACAACATTACAGTACATAGTCCTTATTAGGAGTCAAGAAAAGTAGTAGGCTCATTGTCCAAAGAAGGTTAAAGCCACCCTTAGGGATTCACAATCTAAACAAGTGTATATAGGAATATACAATCTAGTGAACTGTCTGATAGCAACTATGTTTGCTTGGTTAGTTCTAATGAATTATTCTTATCACAAACTTTGCGCTACATCTAGTAGCAAAAAAACCCTCATAACTTTCACTTCTCTTCCTTTTCAATCTCTTCCACTTCCACATCTTTCCAAAAGAAAAGATCACTCATATATACCCTATTATAATAATTCATTAGGTCACCCAGTTAAGCTTTCCTAATACATAAATAATTAATTAGGTCGGCCAATTAGACTTTCCCAATATACAAATAATTGTTTAACCCCTTACTAAGATACACACCATACCTATAACAAGTAAACATCAAATAAAATCCATCAGTTATACTCCCAGATCCACAATCCATGCTCACAATTCATATTACATGCTATATGTCTGAAGTCGACCACCAAATAGGTCTCCTTTAGAATACACGCCACAACTTATGTCACCATAATGCTCATGCCAATCAAACACAATGCAATATTCCAAAATATATCTTCTATCCTCCAGTAAGCTCGCTTCATCTAAAATATCTTCGCCAATAAGATATACCCAAAATATAGAGACCTACTCTGTCAAGCATTAGAGTTACAGTCCAAAAACCAGTCTTCACTAAATCAACTGTACATCCTCAATATGTAACTGTAAAGATCTAAAATTTAGGTGTAGGGTAACCAAAATGTAACATAAGAGATCTTACATTTAATAATTTGTGTTTGTTTATTTATGGATGATTATAGATGTGTGTGTGTGAGGAGGGTAGGATTGTTCTTTTAATCCCAAATTGCTCAAAGGGAAGATCCAAATTGATTAACGCTAAGGAAAGGATTAATACATAAATGAATCAACCTATTAAGGATATGGATTAAAGAGAAAAACACTAATTCCCATTTTATAGAAGAGAGAGTGTAATAGGTTTAGAAAGATTAAGAATTTTTTAATTGGATTGAATAGGAGAAATGTACTAACCTTGAATGTTGCAGATCTGAAGAACGCTATTTTATGAAGCCTGTGTTGAGTTTTTGGAAAATCTGAGACTAGATTTGGAATAGAAACATAGAGAGGAACAAAACCCAAAAAAAAATTTCTATTCTGAGACACTTCCAATTTGTACCCTCAAGTCAATGTCACCATTTGCTAGAATTTTTGATTGCGACCTAGGTCACAATTGACCTAAAAAGTCTCAGACTAAACTTCTATTTTTGGATCCCAGAAGTTTGCTGAAAATGGTATCTAAATCTCTGTCCCAATCCACTGTTTTGAACTTGTACCTACAAGAAAAATGGTTTTGTTTGTTGGGGGAGGGGTTTGCCTTGGTCAAACCCCAATTTAGGAATTAACCTTGAAATCAATAATTGAAATAAAGAATGCTAGAAAGTAGTAGAAGTAAATCTAATAATGAAGCTATGATATTCAAATAGATATGCAATTGTATTTTAAATGTAAACAAGTATGTAAATATGGAAGCTTGGACTCAATTAGAAACCATGAACCTCCATGATTGTATGTTTGGAATCCACCTTGAAGGGAGAATGAATGAGTCTTGAGGATGCCCAAAGGATCTTGAAGGAAGATCACTCCATCATGATGGATAGATCTAGGGTTTGAATGATGAATCTTGAATGCTAGAACCAAATCCCTTCAAAGGCTTGAAATATTGAATCCGTGATCTTCAATGGAGAACTTGAACACTTTGAAATCTTGACAACATGTAGAATAATGGATTCTTGAACTTTTTTCTAGATGACTTCTTGCTTGATTTCACTTGGAGAGAATTATTTCTTGATGGTTAATGGTTCACATGACTTAGAGAAAATCAGAGGAGAGAACTTCCTTTTATATAAAACTAGGGCACAATATTCTAGAGAGGATAAAATAGGAGAATTAAATTCTAATTAGACCCATGCCCCTAGAAGAGGACCTATATTAAAGATAATATAATAATCATCACTTCGGAACCCAAAAAAGTCGACCCAAAAGTGGGATTTGAATTTTTGATGACCTCCGACAGCTGACAGACTTCCAGATTTGAAAGGGGGACCCAGGTCAAGGTTGAGGTCATCCTTGACCTAGGTAAATTTTGAGAAAATCCTTTACCTAGGTCAAGGTAGAGGTCAACCTTGACCCCGGGGGTCAGGACCCCTGGAAAACATGCCAGATGGGATGGAAAGTGCCCGGAGAGGCCCAATCAAAGTCCTAAATAGGTAGAAGAGTAGGAGAGGATGTAGAAATGAGGGGAAAATGTTATGGTGGTCAAAAACATCCCCTAAGGAGGGATAAACATTCTTAATATGGAAGTGCTTCCATTTTAAGATGATACATTAAGCCCCCACTTTATCGAGAGTATGGAAATTGAACATACTCACGGTAAAGTTAGAAGAAAGACTCTAGTGGATCACAACAAGGTAGAACATCACTAAGTCAAGGAAATGAACCCCTAGACCAAGGATTATAACTCAACATACATGCATAAAGATATGGAAAAGAGAAATCAATCATAGAAAACATACATGATTACATAAGACAAGAGAAACACTACAAATAACATAGCTTCACGATCTAATCCTACTAGCATGAAAGAAAAAAAGAGATAAAAGAGATAGTGATTACCTCACCTAGTAAGATTCCCACCTTACCATGAATCACCAAGAAGGGAGAGCCCAAATAGGTTCACCCATAAATTGTGCTTTGTAATTGTAATGCATCTTCTGTCGGCTTTTGAAATATCCATAGATCCACATTCTTGTATCACTATGGAAAATGTATAAAATGCGTGTCTTTTTAGGATTTAGCAACTTATGTGTGTTACCTTTTGAGGATTTAGCATATTTTAAAATTTAAATTGTGTATCTATTTATGATTTAGCAACTTATGTGCGTTACCTTCCGAGGATTTAGCAAAAAATAATAAAAAATAAAAATGTTTCTCTTCAGGATTTAGCAGCTTATGTGCGTTACCTTCTGAGGATTTAGCATGTTTTTAAAATGTAAACTAATTTAAAATATATTATAAGAGAGAACCTATATATGCCCCCTCCTTATCATGACTACCCACTAGGCAGGATAAGGAAGAGAAAGAGGATACCTACTTCACAAGGTAAGGAGATATCTAGTTTAACAATAATATACATTATATCCTTAGAAAAGAGTATTGACCCTTGCCTCTAAGAACATAGATAACCATGAAATGGATATGTCATGTATGGAAAAAGGATCCTCAAAGATGAAAATATATTATCATCAAGACCCCCACCGTAGAGGAGTGCTTAGGATAAAATATCATCTTCTAAAGAAAAGAGGGACCCAAGATTCGATCATCTAGTCCCCTGCGATGAAGAGAAAGAGGAATCTCGGAATGAAGGAGTCAAACTCTAACTCAAAGAAAAGGCAAGAGTTTATCAAGAGCATATTTTTCAAAATAAAGATGTGATGACCTAGGAAAATCACCTCCCATATAAGAGGGTATCCATAGTAAAAAACATACATCTTTATAAGGAAATAATTTTATATGATAAACAAATGCCACTAAGCTAAGGAAAGTAGATCCTTAGATAGAAGAAGAAGGGAAACATCTTTCCCCCTAGGGATGAAAGCAAGGGATATATCAAATTATATCAAGAGATGTTGTAGAAAAGAGATATCTTTACAAAAAAAATATCATAGAAAAGATATCATGAATGATTATAAAAATTTATAGGGATAGAATATAGAAATAATAACCAATTAAATTCAAAACAAAATACATGCTAAGAGTAAAATAGATCCTAGAAGACTGGAATAAAATACCTCTTGCCCCCCAATTAAGAGGAAAGAGCAGAAACATGATCTAAATTATAGAAGAGCGAGGGGAATTCTCTATATCAAAATTATGAAGAAATTGTAATACTGCACGGGAATGAGATATAATTCCCAAGGCAGCTCTTTCTCTAAGATATAGCTTGAAATGCACACAATTAGCAAGTAAATGTTTATTAATATAATGAAAAGGACATCTGTATTTAGAGAGAGCATTTTCTGAAATAGGTTTGAAGATTTCTTTCTTAGAATTCATTAATTGGACATGCACTTTCTTAGCCACATCTTGAGGAGTATCAGGGTGATCTAAAGAAGGTGTTGGAAGAAGAACATGAAGAGGAGGATGATGGTTAAGATCCACTACCTTGATTGGAGGAGGTGGGAAATCTATTCCATGCATATCTTGTTTAGGAGATGAATGAATCGGGCTTTTAATGCCTTGTTCATTGATACCAAGCCCTAAACCTTTATAGCCTTGTTTATCCACTAGAGTATATCTGGTAGTGTATCTATCTTGCAAAGATTCGATAGGAGGAGATTGATTATGGTGTTCATGAGAAAATGTTGTTAATGGTGGAATGATAGGATTAGAAGAGGTTTCCTTGTTTTTCCTTTTAACATCATCATGGATTGGATAGGGAGGTGAAGGTAAATGAAAGAATTCTCAAACATCATTATCATGCACCCTAGCTTGGGCCCCATCATAAATGTGGGAAGAACTAGGGATTCTGGATGGAGAAATAGGAATATTTGGAATTGGATTAGGATTGATAGGAATAGGATTAGGAAAATTAGGAGCTATATTAGGAATGACAGGATTAGGAAGATTAGTAGGTGGGGTCTCATCTACCCAATTCTTCACATAATCCAAAAGAGTAATAAGTCCACTACATAAATCCTTGTTGAAAGTTTTGAAAGTAGGAAGACTAGCATTAGTTAATATTAAAATGGCATAAGCAAGTGAAACATGAAGATAACAAACATAATGAAATGGATGATACTTTCATAAACATCATAATTAATGTAGAGAGATGCTAAAAGAAGCATAATGAGAAAAATAGCCATACCCCAAAGCATTTAAATATATTCATAGTGAATGAAATGCAAGAAATGTATTTATATTTTTATGATTATGTAGATTTTTTTTTTGTATTTTAAAATGAAAGATCATAAAAGAAAACTAATTTACTATGTATGAAAAAAAAAAATAGTCTCTAAGGAAAAGAGGCAAAGAATCTAACACCAAAAAGAAAGAGTTGTCTATCGCGGGTTCACCAAAATGTAAAGATCTAAAATGTAGGTGTAGGGTCACCAAAATGTAACATAAGAGATCCTACATTTAAGAATTTTTTTTATTTATTTATGGATGATTATAGATGTGTGTGTGTGTGTGTGTGAGGAGGGTAGTATTGTTCTTTTAATCCCAAATTGATCAAAGGGAAGATCCAAATTGATTAACCCTAAGAAAAGGATCAATACATAAATGAATCAACCTATTAAGGATATGGATTAAAGAGAAAAACCATAATTCCTATTTTATAGAAGAGAAACACTAGTACATTTGAGGTCAAATTCCGACGGCCATTTGTCATATTTCCAACGCTCATTTAACGGTATTTTGACACATGAGTCCATCACCATTTTTTCATAGGAAATTTTGACAGAAGACACATCTATCGGTTTACTGACACCACATCACATTGGAAACTTGCACATGAAAACAACTTCATTATGGCATTTCCTGTGGTTCATCCATCGGCATTCCGACACCGTGACCTATCAGAAATATACAATCTCTGTCGGAAATAACTGTCGAAAACATATCCTTTTCAACATTATAACTATTGGCATACCGACAGTTTCCACCTAATTCTGATAGATATACCTGTTGAATATATAGCATTACTATCGAAGTTTATGTTGGAATAGTGATAGTCATGCAAAATTTCTTTGACAGGTTTCCCTATCGAACGTATATCATTACTGTCGGAAGAATTGTCGTAAATTATGATTCTTTGACATTTTATTTGTCAAAGGCATAACATTTCTGTCATAAATTAATTATGAAATGTCAAAAAACTAATGGATATGCACATTAAAGATAAAACAGCTCAAGAGACCATCATAGGTTCTCTCTTTCTTCGATCTATATTATCGACAGGATGTTTTACCTTTCATTAGCTCATCAAATCTGGGGATTTGAAAGAATTTAATAGAATATTTTCATGACAACGTATATTATTTAAGTTGACATTGCACGAATTTATCTACTTCATGCACTTGTAGACTATGAGGATGACGATAAAGAAGCATGGTCATGGTAGGAGATGCTTCTTTATCACCATCTTTATAGTATACAAGTGCGAAAAGTAGATAAATTCATGCAATGTCAACTTAAATAATATACGTTGTCATGAAAATATTCTATTAAATTCTTTCAAATCCCCAGATTTGATGAGCTAATGCAATGCAAAACATTCTGTCAATAATATAGACCGAAGAAAGAGACAACCTATGATGGTCTCTTGAGCTATGTTATCTTTAGTCCTAGCTACTGTCCTAGCTACCTATCGATTGTCGAGAATAATCACCACCTTGCATTTATGTACACTGCACAAATTGATCCCAGTCTCGCAAAAACATTTTACACTTTTACATCTCATCAATACTGGAGGACTAAAGTAATTTTATATGATCACTAGAACATTTTGTGCATGGATGAGAAATAGTATCCAAAGTTTCTAGATAACCATTTTTGAGAAGAGGAATGAGTGCAGGCCAAAGAAGGGATAATTCCACAACAGAAAGGAAGACATCTTT
>MU226188.1:1721401-1734969 GCA_018584345.1 Thuja plicata
GCACCAATAACATCAAATAATGGAGTTAAAGCACGGGCTAGGGCACGACACCAGTAGAATGCGGTCATTTCAGTGATAGAAATATACAATGGCATCATTAAACACATATGCCAGTAATATCAACAAATGTGAATCCAAACATTTGAATATAGTGAATAGATATCCTTGAGTACCAGCACCAATAAGATCAAATAATAGAGATAAAGCACTGGCTAGGGCACAAAACCAGTAGAATGCCGTCATTTCAGAGAGAAACTCCCTCAACAATAAAATGAAATACATTCAAATATGATGCCAGAGGCTCGAAAGATGAAGAAATCACATACCTTCTCCCGCGCTCAGTTGTCGCTCCTTTTCTCCCACTCTCCAATCAAAATAAAAATGATGAGACTCTTTCACTTTTTTTTTAATGTATACCCCAAATCTGTCAGAATTCCAATGGTCAATTAAACACCCATTGGAATACTGACATCATCGGGGCCTATTACAAAAAAAAAACACCAAATTTGTAAAAAAAATTTACCCGTCGAAAACTTCTGTCAAAATTTGGCCCCAAATGTAGTAGTGAGAGTGTAATAGGTTTAAAAAGATTAAGAACTTTTTAATTGGATTGAATAGGAGAAATGTACTAACCTTGAATGTTGCAGATCTGAAGAATGTTATTTTTTGAAGACTCTGTTGAGTTTTTGGAAAATCTGAGACTGGATCTAGAATATAAATGCAGAGAGGAACAAAACCCAGAAATCTTTTTCTATTCTGAGACACTTCTGATTGTACCCTCAAGTCAATGTCACCATTTGCCAAAATTTTTGATTGCGCCCTAGGTCATAATTAACCTAAAAAAGTCTCAGATTGAACTTCTATTTTTGGATCCTGGAAGTTTGCTAAAAAGGGTACCTAAATCTCTATCCCAATCCATTTTTCCAAACCTGTACCTACAATAAATAATGAGTGTATCTTCCCGATACTCTCAAATCTTCAAGGACAGTTCCAAATCTTCTCCTCCACTTTCTATCCCACTATGGATGCTTTGGGTCCTAGGCACATTATTCCTTCCTTTAAGACCTTATGTGATTGTTTTAATCGAGAGTAGTCAAAGATTCAACCATTGAATGATACTTCTGTCTCTATGAGCTATGCTTTGGTTTCTCATCCATCTTCACAGAAATAGGTATCACCAACTAGAGACTTTTAGAAGGATTCTCCTTCTCAGCATTCCTCTGGCCCAGCTCCTCTAAACAAGGAGAAATCAAAGACTGAAAAAACTAAGTGTGCTTATTGTAATAATCCCAATCATAATGAGTCTTAGTTATTTTAGAAGAACATAGATGGATATGCCCAACAGATTTTTGATTTGACATCTCTTCTTCACAAGGGAAAGATTGATATTCCTTCCTCCTCTTCTCACTGGTCTTCTTCATCATCTTCTCAGGAAGATAGGTCAGACAATGGAAAGGCTCATGCATCATGTGCATCTGCTATTGCTCCCTCTTCTAGATGGCTACTAGATTCAGGTGCTTCACACCATATGGCATCTTCTTGGGGTTTATTCTCATCTTTTGAGGCTTCACCTACCCTAGAAATTTTGATGGGGAATAACATTGTTATGACTGTATGTGGGAAGGGTTCTATTAACATTGATGATGGTGCATTCCATGATGTACTCTGTGTTCCATCCTTGTCCTCTAACCTTCTCTCTATCTATTAGATTACTCACAGTGGGACAGGGAAGATAGTTGAGTTCACTCCAGATTCAGTGCACATTAGAGATAGTGCGACAGACAATATTGTTTCCATAGGGACAATTGATCATGCTACCTTCTTGTACTCCTTCTCTCATTTTGATCCACCATCTTCATTGTCAAAGAATATCTATCCTACTTCACGAGTGCCTATTGAGGAGAAGTTGGGTCACTTGAACTTATGTGTTTCTCCTGGGATTAGTGTTGTGGCTTCTACACCTCCTCCTCCTATTGAGTTTGCATCTGTTCAACATGATTACTCTTTATCAATACCTGTTATGGTTGCTCCCTTGATCTAGCCACCTACTCTAGTTGTTGAGGACATATCTGAGGACATTCATCTCCTCCCAGATGAGAGATTCAGCCCATCTATTGGCCCACCTTCATTGAAGATTCTATTATAGGAGTCTCATGCATTCTCCTTTGAGCATCAGTTAGGCCTTCCATTTTCACCTCTCATTTAGGGGTTTCCTTGTTGTTCTGTCACTTTGTTTCTTCCGCATTGGATTTCCATTGGTTCGATCATTTCCATAGGGGTTCTATCATTTTGGGGGGCTTTGGTGTCTCATTCCTCTCTCATGGGAGGCTAGTTGTACTTATGGTTTTGAGAGAGTCTCTTGAGACATTCCTTTTTTTCATTTCTCTATCTCTTTTTGGAGAGGGTTTTTTCCCACTAGGTTTTCTCCTTTATCTCTGGTTTAAAGAGATTTCCTTGTATTGGGTACATGATCAGGCTTTGTTACTGAGACCCATTTCATGCTTTCATAGTTGTGCTAGGTTAGCTTTCCCCCTGAGCTTAGCTTAAGCGGGGTGTTAGAGTAATCATTATTTTTCTTATTAATTAAATCATCACAATTTAGTTAGTTAAGTTATTTTATTACTCTTTAGTACTTAAGCTTTCTCTTAGGTACATTAATAATTAAACAAGTGTCATTACCCTGTTGCATGGTAACATTAGGTATCTACACTAGTATAGTATCAGGTTCTTCCTAGTAAAAAACTTTTATGTAATCTTCAGGTTCTTTCATTTTGTCCTCATCATTTTGCTCAGCAAATTCATCAAATTTAACATTTGCACTCTCAGTGATTTTGTTAGTTATCTTGTCCAAACATTTGTAAGATTTACTCTTAGTAGAATATCCAATAAATATTCCTTTATCACTTTTTGAATCAAATTTACCATTTCTCTCATCTTTCAGAATGTAACAACGACTTCCAAATATTCTAAAATAGCTCAAATTGGGTGTATAACCATACCATAGCTCATAAGGTGTTTTGTTTCAATATTTCTTCAGTTGTACTCAGTTAAATGTGTAAATAGTTGTGTTGAATACTTCTCTCCAGTATTTTTGTGCAACTCCTTTCTCAATAATTAATGTCCTGGCACAATCAACAATTGATTTGTTCCTTCTTTCAACAATATCATGTTGTGTCCTTGGTGCAGAAACTTGTCTCTTAATTCCATATTCATTACAAAAGTTAGTGAACTCATTAGAAATAAATTCACCTCCTCTATCATATCTCAAACACTTTAGATCTCTACCAGTTTTTTTTTCCACTTTAGATTTGTACCACTTAAACATCTTAAATGCTTCAATTTTTTATTTTAGGAACATGACAGTCATCATCCTAGGGTAATCATCAACAAATAAAATAAAATATATTTCCCCATAATAGCTCTGTGTTCTCATTGGTCCACATAGGTCTATATGAACTAACTCCAAAATATCATTAGATGAAAATTTCTTTCTCTTGAAACTAGATTTTGACATCTTACCCATTTGACAATTTTTGCACATTACATGATCTAGTTTTGATAAGCTCGACAGACCTCTAACTTTTCTTTTTCTACTAATCTTAACCATGTTGTCAAAATTTACATGAAAAAGTATTTTGTGCCATAACCATATATCTTCATTCTTTTCTAATAAGAAAGTAGTTTCATCTATGTCAAGAGAGAATAGGTCACCTTTAGATTGTTCACCAGTGCCGATTAATTTTCCTTTTTCATCATAGATTCTAGATATTTTGTTTTCAAATGCAACTTGGTGACCTGTGTTATTCAACTATGAAACACTCAACATATTGTAATTAAGTCCTTTTACCCAATAATAATTTTCACATTTGATTTGATTGTTCAGCATAATAGTACCTTTTCCTTTTACTTGACAGGGTGTGTCATTTCCCATTCTTACTGATCCTCCATCATAATGTTCAAGAAATTCAAATTTTCATCTCAGTACATTTTCATCTCCTCTATAAACTAGTGAAATTTGATACCACATCTGCTTTGTAGTTGTACATGTTTTGATGTCTTCAAATTCAGCATTTGTGAGTGAAGAAGAAATCTCCACCATGTTAAGGTTATGTTCATGTTTTTCTTTCATCTGATTAACAGTCAAAGGTCTAGAAGGTAGAATGAATTCATTGTCCAGATAATCTGCAATGTTGTTGCCAATTCCTGATAGGTATAGTCTCATACTAATTTTCCATGTTGAGAAGTTATCCTTGTTCAACTTTGGTGTGTCTCTCTTATACATCTTGTGATATTTAGCTTAAGTCCTTCAAAACTTTCCTCTAAGCACTGTATGGTCTGATACCAATTGTTAAAATAACTGGGGGGGGTGACTTAGTTAGAATCTATTTCCTCATAAATTATCCTACAACCCCAAATTTCTCCAGATGTATACCAAAACAAATTCAAATATAAAACTCAGTTCGGTGAAAATGTATTCTGTAATATCAAAATTTCATCAATAGTATTTACCGAGTATCAGTAAATTAATACTATGATTACCGATCTAGGTCAATAAAATAAAGTGTAAAGTAAGATAACAATCCACAACATTCATGCACATTGACACATAGACTTTTAATGTGGAAACCCTACTAAGGTCAAAATCACCTAAGATCAGTAACCTAAAATATTTTCACTCTTCTAAAGTGAGCTCGGTGAAGATCCAACCCTGTTAAAGGTTACAATGCACACTATTAAATGTGACCTAGTTAGAGGATTTAAAACTAGCAGTTCTTTCTTGACCATGCATTCACTATGGGGTCAACAAGAAAACACTCAACATTCTCTGAATGTTATAATAAAGAATTCACTGTCCTACTCGGTTAAGAAAATTATCTGTAACAATGGTTAAATTGATATAGTAATGATCTAATTCAAATACAACTCTAGTTTCAATATTTTCAGATCTATGCTAAGTACATAATACCTCTGATAAATTTGTACTTCTTTAGTTCATCTCATACTTCATACTTGTTCTTCTTGGTAATGCTATTTACTCTGTCTTCTCAGTGATGTCTACAGAAAAATTCTTGGTTCTGTCTTTAACTAGTTTGATCAGTCATGCATAAACTCGCATGTGCGCATCAGGTGTAGCATGTAATCATAATGAATCTCTAGTCTCTTATATAGATATCATAGCTCATTTAATTTCCACCCTTCATATCTTGCCACTTAATCTCCATAATTTATTTTCCCGGTTGATCCATCCTTGGAAGTTGTGTTAAAAACATGTTTCAATCTTTGTCGTTTGATCTTCATTTGAATTTTCATGATCGCTTGATCAAATAAAAAACTTTATCTTTTACCTCGAAATCATCAATCGCCATCTCAACATCTTAGTCAGCCTCAATTTGAATTAACTTTTTAGTCTTAGTATTTACCGTGTTGTGTCAAAAATCCCTAGCTCGTTTATCACTGTGCTCAGTATACACTATATTTCACTCGGTGTATGTTGTCTCTCAATGTATACAAAACTCTTCATTTACCGACCACATAAACATTGTTTGTTCTAGAGCTTCAATACATAACAAATTTTTTCCATCATAATAATAAACAAATAAGTTGACATCAATGACAATACATTAAATGATAATGTTTATCATCACTTCTACAAATAGCTTGAATATCAACAAATGAATTCAAACATTCAAGCAGTTATAGTTCATCATTAAGTCTATTATCATTTGTTATCCAACCAAATTTTTTATGATATTTCTGTCAAGATTAAACTTTGTAGTTTTGGAGTCAAATTCATTTACCTATGTTTCATGAGTAGTGGTTCACAATTTCTCATGAGTAGTGGTTTAGAAGAATCCATCTCTTATGAGAATGAAATATTACACTAAATGTTCATTGCATCTAGGTGAAGCATTGGGAATTCCCAGGAGCTACAATATTTTATGAGCTATGGTTCACAGTATTTCATGAGTAGTGGTTCTCATCATAATGAATGGTTACACTTTATATTAATTGAATCTAGGTGATACCTACTAAGGTGAAGCATTGGGCCCTCTTGGAAGGTCACCCATCCCAGTACTTCTCCAATTCAAGTGCACTTAACTAATTTTGTTCTCAAGTTATTTATACAAGTCTCATAACAATATTTGATTTATAAACTTTATGTTGAGTGACTTTGTTGATTAATTTATTACATTATATTATTATCCTTAATATCACCATGTATCTAATTAATTAATCAAGCTTTCATTTATGTATGTGATGACCTACAACTGAATGTATGTTTGTAGTCATTTGTTGATAGTCAACCCAATTACAGATATGATGAAAAATATTATTAGTTAATGTATTGTCATTGATGTCAACTTTTTGAGTATCATAATGGTAACAAACATCTGTTATGAATTGAAGATTTGGAACATACAAATTTTATGTGGTCGACAAATAAAGAGTTATGTATACACCGAGAGATAGTGAACACTGAGTAAAACATGGTGTATACCAAGAACAGTGATAACCAAGCTAGGGATCACTGATACAACATGGTATTGACTGAGAAATTTATTCAAACTGAGGCCGACTAGAATGCTAAGCTAGAAATTGATGATTCTGAGGTAAATGATAAGGTTTGTTATGTTGATCAAATGGTTATGGAAATTTAAGGAAGATCAGACGAAGAAGATTGAAACATGTTTTTAACACAAATTCTTAGGAAGGTTTAAGCGGCAAAATCAACGATGAAGATTAAGCATAAAAATCTGAAGGATGAAAACTAAATGAGTTATGATGTCTATATAAAAGGAAATAGATTCATTTTGAAAAACACCTGATGCGCACATGCAAATTTTATGCATGACTGATAAAACTAGTTAAAGACAGAACCGAGCATTTTCTATAGACATTATTGAGCGGATAAGGAAACAGTATTACTGAGTAGAATGGAGTATGAAGAATCAGATGAACTAAAGTGAAAAAATTGATTAGAGGTATTATGTACTTCGAATAGATCTAAAAATTTGCAAAACAGAGTTGTATTTGAATCAGATCATTACTGTATCAGTTTAACCATTGTTATAGATAAATCTCTTAACCGAGTAGGATGTGTTTTCTTGTTGACCCCATAGTGAATGCATGGTCAAGAGAGAACTATTAGTTTTAAATCCTCTAACCGGGTCACATTTAACAATGTGCATTGTAACCTTAAACAGGGTTGGCTCTTCACTGAGCTCACTTCAGAAGAGTGAAATATTTTGGGTTACCGATCCCAAGTGGTTTTTCCCTTAGTAGGCTTTCCACGTTAAACATCTAAGTATTAATGTGTATGATTTTTGTGGACTATTATTTTGATTTACACATTAATTTATTTACATTGATCGGTAATCATATTATTAATTTATTGATACTCGGTAAACACTATATGACTAAAGTTTGAGATTACAGTATACATTTCAC
The DNA here is from genome assembly GCA_018584345.1 of Thuja plicata. NCBI lineage: Eukaryota > Viridiplantae > Streptophyta > Pinopsida > Cupressales > Cupressaceae > Thuja > Thuja plicata. The sequence continues at coordinate 1,728,851 of MU226188.1, forward strand.
CGAGTTGAATTATATGTTTGAAATTGTTTTTATATACATCTGGAATAATTTGGGACTGTAGGATAATTGGGATCCAAATGGTTCACCCCCCCCCCTCTCATCTATTCTAACAATTGGTATTGCAACATACAGTGCTTAGAAGGAAATTTTTTAAGTACTAAAGCTAAAGATCTAGATGTATAAGAGAGACGCACCAAAGCTGAACAAGGAGAACTTCTTGACATGGAAAAGCAGAATGAGACTATACCTATTAGAGATTAGCGATGACATTGAAATGTATGTGGACTCTAAATTCATTCTATCAACTGGACCATTGACTGTTAATCAGATGAAAGAGAAACATGAACACAACATTATAATGGTAGAGATTGATTCTTCACTTACTAATGTAGAATTTGAAGATATCAAGACATGTACATCAGCCAAGAAAATTTTGGAAAAGATTACACTAGTTTATGGAGGATATGAAAATGTACTAAGACCTAAAGCTGAAAGTCTTTGAGGAAAATTTGATGACATGAGAATGAAATAAGGCGATAACATAACCCAGTACAATAACTGACTCAAGGAGGTTGTAATGATATTCATGGAGTAGGTGAAACTATTGATGAAGATACTATTGTGAGAAAGATTCTTAGAACTTTATTTCCTATTTGTTCTATAAGAGTCTCTGCAATATCTGAAATGAGAGAAGCACCTGGAAACAATATTACTGTTGATAGTCTTGTTGGAAGATTGATTTCTTTTGAGTTGAATAAATTTGACAATAGTGTTGTTCCTATTATGGAATCTGCATTTATGTCTACTTTGAAAATTGGTAATTCTGGTAGCAAACACATGATTATAAATAATAGTGATAATGACAGTGATGATAAGGAACTTGATGAACTTGAAGCATTAATGGTTAGAAGATTACATAAAGGTAAAGGAATATATAAAGGTAAACTACCTTTGATATGTTTTAACTCTAAAGAGATTGGCCATTTTTCTGCAAGATGCCCTAACAGAAATAATGATGAAAGAAATGATAGATCTAATGATAGAAAAATGACAGAGATTACAGAAGTAACCAACCTTATGACAGAAGTAACGACCAATATTAAAAAGACAAAGGCAAGAAGGCTTGTTACATTGTTGAAGATAAATATAATGACAGTGGTTCTGACAGTGATGAATATATTGAGAGAGTATTTGTATCATTGAAAGAATATTCTAAAGAAGATGAGAGGTATGTTGAAACAACACCTATTTATAAAGTTAGTAAGCATGACATTTGGGTTATTGATAGTGGCTATACACATCACATAACTGGAGATAAAGGAAAATGTGAATTTCTTAAACGTTATGATTGTGGATATGTTAGAATGGGAAATGATATACCTTGTCAATTGAAAGGAAAAGGTACTATGATGCCAAATCAAATCAAATGTGAAAATTCATATTGGGTGAAAGGACTTAATTATAATCTGTTGAGTGTTTCATAGTTGAATAACACAGGCCCTTGAGTTTCTTTTGAGAATAGAAAAGCTAGAATATATGATGGAACTCAAAAGTTGATCGATACTGGTGAACAATCAAAAGGTAACCTATTCTATCTTGACACTGCTGAAACTGTTAGGAATAATAGTCCACAAGCACAAATGAGAGGGAGGGGGTAAATCCTTTGTGATATAGAATATTATACTTTATACTTTAAAACCAAAATTGCAATGCAAATGATAATACAATAAATTCCAACACAATAACATGATACATGTTGTTGAGGAAACTCTATAAAAGGTAAAACCCTAGTGGGAATTAGCACCCACAAATAATTTACTAAGAGTATAGTATCCATGATAAAGGATTTAGGCCTGTTAGGAGCTTATTACAATATTACAACACATAGTCCCTGTTAGAAGATAAACCATGTTAGGAGTCAAAAAAAGTAGTAGGCTCACTGCCTAGGCACACTGCCCAAAGAAGGTTAAATCCACCCACAAGGATTCACAATCTGAACAAGTGTAGATAAGAAAAATACAATCTTGTGAACTCTCTGATAGAAACTGTCTTTGCTTGGTCAGTTCCAATGAAGTATTCTTGTCACCAACTCTACTTTACATCTAGCAGCAAAAAAATCCTTATAGCTTACAATTCTTTTCCCTTTCAATCTCTACCACATCTTTCCAAAAGAAAAGATCACTCATATATACCCTATTACAATAATTCATTAGGTCGGCCAATTAAGCTATCACAAATGCACAAACAATTAATTAGGTCAGATAATTAGGCTTTCCCAATATACAAATAATTATTTAACCCCTTGCTAAGATACATACAGTACCTATAAAAATTAAACATCAGTTACAATCCATCAGTTATACTCCAAGATCTGCAATCCACGCTCACAATTCATAATACACACTACATGTCTAAAGTCGGCCACCAAAATAGGTCCCCTCCATAATACATGCCACAACTGATGTCACCAGTACTTTCACAACTATCGATCAGTAAAAAACATTCCTAAATGTGTCCTCAGTCATCCCATAAGCTTGCATACGCTGAAACATCTTCATCTGTAAGATATACGCAAAATACAGAGACCTGCACTGTCAAGCATTTCTGTCACAGTCCAGAAACCATTCTTCACTAAATCATATATAACATCACCAATATGTAACCTCAAGTCAAGAAACCTTAGAAATAAATTCATCACACATTTGTCTCCATAACCCTGTCTTCAATCATTCTAAATCATTTGTACAGTCTCTGTACACTTCTGTTAGTCAAGTAGGCAGTCTGTTCTCTTCACAGAAACATATGTTGTCATTAGTGACAAAACATCAATATCAACAACATGAATAGTATCCAAATCTGATATCATCCAACAATCTCCCCCTTTGGAATTTATGACAACATATGGGAAAATCCATCAACCCAAAAAATACTTTCTCAATACAATCTTCTCAATATCCTCAATGCAAATCTCCCAAAAATAGTAGGGATTTTCACATAGAATCTTTCCCCCTTTGGAAGCAATGGCAAAGGGTGCCATAAGTCTTCTATATTATTTTGTAAGGTGTATCTTTTTTCAAATCTTCATGTCTAACAGCCAGGTACAAAATACCCTAATGTGCACCATAGTGTTCTTGTGATCACTCCCCCTAAGGAGTAGATCCATACATCAAGGCTATAAAATGATATAGCTCTAAAAGCCACTGGAATAATGCATATGTTGCATCAATTAATTTTCACAACGAGGGGCTTTGACCCCAAGCATGCTTCTCAGATACTCAAAAGCATCTTTTGGAAAAAGTTTTGTAATATATTAGCTATCTGTTCCTTTGTGCTAATACACTCCAATTTAATCTCTTTCTCTGCTAATTTCTCCCTCAAGAAATGATACTTAATAGAAACATGTTTAGTCTTTGAATGCATTATAGGATTCTTCAACATATTCACTGTGCTAGTGTTATCACAATGGATAACCACTGGCTCTTCAAAAATTATTCCAATGTCCTTCAGCATTTGTTTCATCCAAACAACTTGTGTGTAATTTATTGCAGTAGAAACATACTCTGTTTCAGTAGTAGATTGAGCAATGCATTCTCGTTTCTTACTTAACCAAGAAACCAAACTTTTCCCAAGGAAAAATCCACCGCCACTTGTGCTTTTTCTATCATCCACATTACCTGCCCAATCAACATCAGTATAAGCCTATATAATAAATTCATCTAATTTTTCATACCATAATCCATATTTTGTTGTTGTTTTCAAGTATCTGAAAATTCTTTTCACAGCATCAAGATGTGTCTCTTTAGGATCTGCCTAATATATTGCCACAATTCCAACTACATTGGTAATATCTAGTCTAGTGTGAGTTAGATATTATAGACCACCAATAATAGATCTATACTTTATCTAAAAAACACTTTGAGTCTCATCATTACTAGTCAGTTTGTAACCAGTCACCATAGGTGTTCCAATAGGTTTAGAATATTCCATTCCAAACTTCTTCAACATTTCCTTAAGATACTTGGTCTGAGATATAGAAATACCATTCTTGCTCTGATTAATTTGCAAACCAAGAAAGAATTTCATTTCACCAATCAATGACATCTCAAATTAATTTTCCATTTCTTTAGAGAACTTCTTACTCATCTTATCATTGCCTCCAAAAATGATATCATCAACAAAAAATTCTAGCATTAAGATTCCATCTTCATTATCTCTTAAATATAAATTACTATCTGCATTACCTTTTCTGAAACCAAGATGAAGTAGATACTTGTCCAGTCTTTCATACCATTCTCTCGGCGCTTGTTTCAATCCATACAGTGCTTTCTTTGACTTACACACCATGTGTTCATCTTCTGTCAAAGGAAATCCATCAGGTTTCTCAATGTATACTTCTTCCAAATCTCCATTCAAGAATTCTGATTTTACATCCATCTGATATACTTTAAAGTCTTTATGTGTAGCATAAGAAATAAATAATCTCACAACTTCAAACCTAGCAATAGGAGAAAATATTTCTTCATAGTCTATGCCTTCTTATTGCAAGTAGCCCTTACAAACTAGTCTATCCTTGTTTCTTACCACCGTTCCTTCCTCATCCATCTTATTTATGAAAACCCATTTAGTTCCTATCACATTTTTGTTCTTAGGTCTTGGAACCAATTCCCAAGTATTGTTTTTCTTTATCTATTTAAGTTCTTCTTTCATAGCTTTAGTCCATGATTCATCTCTACAAGCTTCGTCAGTAGTTTTTGGTTCAACTGGAGAAATCAAACAAATTTCCTCTCTAGTTCTAGATCTAGTCATCATACCTTTACTTGCATCACCAATAATTTGATCTTCAGGATGATTCTTCTTAACATACCTCAAAGTCTTACGAGTCTTAGTAGCCTTGATTAATTCATCTTCAATCTCATTATCAACCATCAAAGGTTCTTCAGGTTTAGTAGTTACCTCTGTCATCTCTATAATCTGACCATAGTCATATATTCTTTCATGTATCTAAATATTTTCATCCATTTTCACATTAGAGCTTTCAATCAACTTCCTCAATCTCAGATTGAAACATTTATATTCTTTTCTCTTAGTGGGTAAAAGCACAATGATGGGGGACCAAAAAGGGGTATAAGATGCCACTTTTTTCTGAAATCAGTGAACTCTCAACTTCAACAAGAAATTGAAGATAGTTACTCTCAAATTTTTAAAATGTGACAAAAACAAGAGTTGTTCTACTCTGAATCTAGTTTCTAAACTACTAATTTATTTTATAAATGGTGGAGATTAAGGCCCTCAAAAGGGGGAGCACAAAAAGTGGTCCTATTTTTTGTGAAAAAACATAACATAGCGTCTAGTGTGCTCCCCCTAAAATGTTAAGTTTTTTTTAAAAAAAACATTAATCGCTCCAGTGAGAAATTAGCTAACACCACCTAGTTTATCCCAGATTTTTCTGCTAATTTTTTTATGAAAGTGTCATTTTTGCCATTTTCCGAAGTGGACACATCCTGAAAATGTGAAATTTTTGTGTGCTCCCCCTAGAAATCATTGAAAACTAATTGAAAATCAAAACTTATTTTTTTAAAAGTGTGTATAATGGAGTCTAGTTTGTGAAAATGTAATTGTTTTCAAAATTCGATAAAGGAGTCAAAATCTAAGCCCAAATGAATACATGTTTGTTTTTGACAAAAATTGGACATACTTAGAAAAGAAATTAGAGATGAAATCCTTAAAAAAATGAGAATTCAAATTAAATTACATGGTTAGATACCTATCAGAGAGATCTACAATATCATGTCATCTGATTTTATTGTTATTGAACCACGTGCAAACTTGACGAAGAGCACACAAGAAAAAATGTTATTTTTTTGTAGGTTTGCTGCAAAAAACATCTTAGACCTGTTTGAATCATCCAAGCCTTTGGGTTGGAACTCCAAATAAAATCCAAGCCTTAGGCTTGGTGAAATTCAATGTCATTAAAATGGCGCACGCCCTATACTCACTATAGGGCATGCACTCTTTAGGGCATACGCCCTATATTAGACACAAAATAGAAAAATGAGAGAGAGAGAGAGAGAGAGAGAGAGAGAGAGAGAGAGAGAGAGAGAGAGAGAGAGCAATAACAA
>MU226188.1:1736584-1755919 GCA_018584345.1 Thuja plicata
TGACCCCTTAGGACAACTTACAACCCCTTATCATACATCTTAGGGATCTTAAAGTGTCCTAAGTGGTCATAAGGAGCTCTAGGACACATTAATGTGTCCTAGAACACCTTAATGTGTCCTAGAACACCTTAATGTGTCCTAGAACACCTTAAGATGTCTTATGATATCTTACCATACATTAGTGTATGGTAAGGGGTCCTAAGGGGTCTTAAGACGTCCTAAGACACAGTGATGTGTTCTATTTCAAGTTAAAAACCCCCATGACACCTAAGCTGTAGAGAGAGGATTCCTAAAGGGTACTAAGGGGTCATTAGGGGTCCCATGACCCCTTATAACACATTTCCCTACATCTTAGGTGTGATAAAGGGTCCTAAGGGGTCATAAGGGGTTCTAGGACAAATTAATGTGTCATAAGAGCCCTTAAGACCCCTCGTCATACATTAGTGTATGACAAGGGGTCCTAAGGGGTCTTAAAGGGTCCTACAATAGATTAATGTGTCCTAGGACCCCTTAAGACCACTGAGAAACCCTTAGGACCTCTTAAAATTCATTAGCTTATTGTAAGGGGTTGTAAGGGGTCCTACAAAACAGTAATGTGTTCTAGGACCCCTTAAGGCCACTAACAACCCTTTAGAACCCCTTACCATTCATTAGTGTATGATAAGGTTTTCTAAAGGGTTGTAAGGGGTCTAAGAAGTCCTATGACACATTAAAAACCCTTAAAATCCCTAAAATTTAGAGAGAGGGGTCCTCGAGGGTCCTAAGGGGTCATAAGGGGTTCTAGGACACATTAATGTGTCCTAGAATCCCTTATGACCTCTTAGGACCCCTTATCATATATCTTAGATGTCTTAAAAGTTTTTAAGGGGTTATGAAGGGTCCTAGGACACATTAATGTGTATTAGGACCCCTTAAGACACCTTAGGACCCCATACCATTCATTAGTATGTGGTAAGGGTCCCTAGGTGGTTGTAAGGGGTCTAAGGGGTCCTAGGAAACATTAATGTGTCCTAAGACCCCTTAACAATCCTACTACCCCTAAGATGTAGAGAGATGGATCCTAAGGGGTCATAAGGAGTGCTACGATGCATTAATTTGTCCTAGGACCCCTAAGGATCCCTTACCATGCATCTTAGGGGTTCTAAAGGGATGTAAGGGGTCCTAGGACACATTATTGTGTCTTAGGACCCCTTAAGACCCCTTATCATTCATTAGTGTATGTTAAGGGGTCTTAAGACACATTAATATATCCTAGGACCCCTTGAAAATCCTTATTACCCTTAAGATGTAGAGAGAGGCATCTTAAGGGGTTGTAATGGTTCCTCACCTTCTCTCTCTCTATAAAGAGTCCTATGACTATTAATGAGTTCTAAGGGGTTATAATGGGTCCTAATGTGCTATAATGGATCTTAATGGCTCCTAAGGGATTGTAATCAGTCCTAAGGGTTCCTATGACCACTTATAACCCATTAGAACCCCTTAAGAAACATTAGGACACATTAGATCCCATTAGTGTGTCCTACAATGATAAATTAATTTGAAGGGGTCCTAAGAGGTTCTAATGTGTCATAAGAGATCCTAATGGGTCCTAATGTGTCCTAAGGGGTTTTAATGGTTCCTAAAGGATTGTAGGACCACTTAGGACCCATTATGAGCCCTTATGATATATTAGAACCACTTAGAACTCTAAAGAGTGTCCTATGATGATTAATGCTCTCTCATGGGTCCTATGACTATTAATGTGTTCTAAGGGGTCCTAATGAGTCCCAATGTGTCCTAATGGGTCTTAAGGGGTCGTAATGGTTCCTAAGGGTTCCTAGGACCACTTAGAACCCATTAAAACCCCTTATGAGACACTAGTACACATTAGAGCCCATTAGTGTGTCCTACGATGATTAATGTGTTCTAAGGGGTCTTAAGAGGCCCTAATGAGTCCTAAGGGGTTGTAATGGGTCCTAAGGGGACCTAGGACCTCTCTCTCTCTCTCTAATAGGTCCTATGACTATTAATGTGTTTTAAGGGGTCCTAATGAGTCCTAATGTGTCCTAATGGTTCTTAAGGGTTCGTAATGGGTCCTAAGGGTTCCTAGGACCACTTAGAGCCCATTAAACCCCTTATGAGACACTAGTACACATTAGAGCCCACTAGTGTGTCCTATGATGATTACTGTGTTCTAAGGGGTCTTAAGAGGCCCTAATGTGTCCTAAGGGGTCGTAATGGGTCCTAAGGGGACCTAGGACCACTTAGGACCTAATATGATACATTACAACCACTAAGAACCCTAAATATCATCCTTAATCAAGTCAAGGGATTAAGATTATAATAAATAGTCCACTGAGAATCATGTTCAAGACAATGTGCTAATTCCTGAAATTTGGCTAAGTCTAAAATTTCCTAAAAACCCTCAAAATCCAGAATCTTTATCTTAACTCCTATGAATCTTAAACCACTCTCAAACATCCTAGAAGTATATACATAAAATGTAACTTAAGTATAATAACTTATACTTAAATGTTACATTTTATGTATTGGCCTAGTGCTAAAATTGGTCTGGCGGGGCCTGTTGGGCTTTCTTCCTCCCTCCTTTAAGAATTTTTCATAATGTTACATAGGGCGTATGCCCTATAGGGTGCATGCCCTATTGGGCGTACACCCTATAGATTTTGGGGGACCAAAAAAATGTTTGGCACCTTTTTGGTCCCCCATCTTCGTGCATATACCCTAGTAGAATAACCAAGAAACACTAATACATTTGGTACCGAATTACAACGGCAGTGCCGTTGCAGTTTTTCCATCACAACCTTGTCGTTGTCGCAATTGTGATGATAGATTGTCACAATTGTGACGACGACAAGGTTGTGACGGAAAAATTGCAACGGCACTGCCATTGCAATTTGGTACCAAATGTATTAGTGAAAGATTCCTTCATTACTTCTAGCATAAAACTTCCCTATCTCATCATCTCTTTTGATATAAAATTTACTTCCAAATATTCTAAAATATTTTACAGTAGGTGTATGATCAAACATAATTCATAAGGAGTCTTACATGTACCTTCTCTGATCTAAATTTTGTTCAAGGTGTACACAATAGTACCAACAACTTCTCTCCAATGAACATGTGACACATTTCCTTCTAGCAACATAGTCCTTGCAGCATCTAGTATAGTTATGTTTCTTCACTCTATTATCCCATTCTGTTGTAGTGTCCTAGGAGTTGATTTTTGTTTGTATATTCCATGTTCTTCACAATAGGTATTAAATAAGTCTGATGTAAACTCTCCACCTCTGTAAACTCTCCACCTCTGTCTGATCTCAAACATTTTATCTTCAAACCAGATTCATTCACAAATTTTTCTTTAAATAACTTGAATTTGTCAAATGCTTTAGATTTCTCTCTCAAATATATAACCCACATCATTCTAGAAAAGTCATCAACAAAAATTATAAAGTACCTCTCACCATAATACTATCTTGTTCTTGTAGGACCACACATATCTGTATGCACCAGATCCAACTTCCCTTTTGCTGAATAAGATTTTCTTTTAAAACTCCTTCTAGTCTATTTCCCCATAACACACTCTCTACACATAGTGTTAGATGGCTTTACAATCTTAGGTAGATCTCTTACAGCATTATTCATACTTTCCTTCACAATGTTATCAAAGTTAACATGACAAAACCTTTTGTGCCATAACCAACTGTCATCAACCTTTGCAATAAAAAAAGAAGCTTCATATGTATTTAATTCAAATAAATTACCTCTAGATTTAGTACCAGATGCAATCAAGTCTCCTGATTTACTTCTTATAGAGAATTTTCCATCAACAAATTTCAATTGATAACCTCTATCCACTAACCACCCAACACTCAATAGATTATGCTTAAGTCCATCAACAAGTAATACATTGTCAGTATTGTTCTTTCCATCCAGAGAAATAGATCCAACTTCAATGATAAGCTTAGGAGTATTGTTACCAAATCTAACAACACCACCATCATATCTTTTTAGACTCACAAATTTATTTTTATCTCCAGGCATATGATGTGAACAATCACTATCTATAACCCATTCAAATTTCTTTTCAACATGAGATACTAAGGCTTTTTCTTCATGTGTAGGTTCATCATCCTTTATAGCAATAAATCCAATTTCATCATAGTCACCATCATCATCAGAAACACCCTCACTAGCATAATAGAATTCCTTTTCTTTAGGATAATTTGATTTGTAAAACTTAGGTTTATGCTTAGCAACCCTTGTAGGACATCAAGATGAAAAATGACCAATATTGTTATATGAAAAACATTTCAAAGTTAATTTGCCTTCAAATTTTCCCTTACCTCTCTTTTCTCTTCTAGTGATCAATGATACTACTTCATATAGCTTTCTTTCTTCTTCCTATATCTGTTCCCATTCATCAGCATTGTCTCCAAGATCTTCTCTCAAGTTACTATTACTGGTGCTCGTAATTCCAAATAAGGTCTTTTTGTTTCTATACATGGTTTCCTTGAGTGCTGACTCAACTTTAGGAAATGAATCTACCAATTTTGCGGCCTCAAAAGTAGTTAGCTTTCCAATCAACATCTCTCTAGTGAATTTTTGTGTTAAAGGTATAATATCTCCTCTATAACTTGTACTTTAGTTCTAGAAGTAGGTGTTAGAGATCTGATAATCTTCACAATCACTTCTTCCTCATTGTAAGTACCTCCATGGTTTCTATTGCTAGTAACCACGTCAGTAATTTTTTGTCCATATGTTCTAATGTTCTCATCTTCTCTCATTTTTAGTCATTCCATCTTTGTCTTCCTATTTTGTAAATTTTCCTATTTTGTAAACTTATCTCCTTCATATAGTGCCTCTAGTCTTCTCCAAACCTCCATGAATTCACCTTCAGAAAGTGCATCAATCAATGATTCCCTTGCAACCATATTGCATGAAAATAGCTTCTTATCATCTTCAGTAGCTTTCTCCAATTCATCCTTGGTTTCTATCTTTTCATTATTTTTCATGATCATCCAGTAGTCAATTCCCAAATATAGAAAATGTGTTCTCATCTTGTTCTTCCAACTGTCAAATTTTTCAGGATCAAATTTCATACTATCCTTCCTATAGTAAGTCATCTTTAGGATCACCTCAAGCTGTTAAGATCTCTCTCTAAGGACCAGTAGTTCTAATACCAATTGTTAGGAATAAAATTCCATAAGCACAACTGAGAGGGGGGTGAATTAGTTGTGATATAGAATATTAAACTTTATACTTTAAAATCAAAACTGCAATGCAAATGATAACACAATAACACAATACTTGTTGTAGAGGAAACCCTATTAAAGGTAAAACCCTGATGGAAATAAGCACCCACAAATAATGTAATGAGATTATAGTATCCTTGTTAAAGGATTTAGCCCTGTTAGGAGCTTATTACAATATTACAACACATAGTCCCTATTAGAAGACAGACCCTGTTAGGAGTCAAGAAAAGTAGTAGGCTCACTACCTAGGCACACTACCCAAAGAAGGTTAAATCCACCCTCAAGGATTCAGAATCTGAACAAGTATATATAAGAAATATACAATCCAGTGAACTGTCTGATAGAAACTATCTTTTCTTGGTTAGTTCCAATGAAGTATTCTTATCACCAACTCTTCTCTACATCCAGCAGAAAAAAAAAGCCTTGCAGGTTACACTTCTCTTCCCTTTCAATCTCTATCACATGTTTCCAAAAGGAAAGATCACTCATATATACCCTAGTACAATAATTCATTACATCAGCCAATTAAGCTTTCCCAAATGTACAAAAAAAAATTGTCGGCCATTTAGGCTTTCCCAATATACAAATAATTTTTTAACCCCTTGCTAAGATACATACAGTACCTATAACAAGTAAACATCAATTACAATCCATCAGTTATACTCCAAGATCCGCAATCCATGCTCACAATTCATAATACACACTACATGTTTGAAGTCGGCCAACAAAATAGGTCTCCTCCATAATACATGCCACAACTAATGTCACCAATACTTTCACAACTATAGATTAGTAAAGAATATTCCTTGGTGTGTCCTCAGTCATCCCATAATCTCGCATATGCTGAAACATCTTTAGTTGTATGATATACACAAAATATAGAGACCTGCTCTCTCAAGCATTTCTATCACAGTCCAGAAACCAGTCTTTACTAAATCATATGTAACATCACCAATATGTAACCTCAAGTAAAGAGACCTTAGGAATAAGTTCATCACACATTTGTCTCCATAACCCTATCTTTGATCATTTTGAATCATTAGTACAATGTTCGTACACCTCTATCAGTCAAGCAGTCAGTTTGTTCTCTCCACAGAAACATATGTTGACATCAGTGACAAAACATGAATATCAACAGCATGAATAGTATCCAAATCTGATATCATCCAATAGAAACTAGTTATTTGATTTGTGAATTTGAGCCTAAGAATGTTAGAGATGCATTAGAAAATGAAGAATGGATCACTATAATGAATGAAGAAATTGAGAAAATGCAGACAAATACGACATAGACATTAGTACCGAGACTAAGTGATAAGAATGTCATTGGAACCAAATGGATTTTCAGAAACAAATTGCATGAGAATGGATATGTAACCATAAATAAAGCAAGATTAGTTTGCAAAGGGTATGCTTAAGAAGATGGTATTGACTATGGATAAACTTTTGCACCCATTACTAAACTTGAAGGAGTTAGAATATTACTCGCATACACAGCATATAAAGGATTCAAAGTATATCAGATGGATGTTAAGTTTGCATTTTTTAATGTAATACTAGAAGAAGAGGTATACATTGAACAACTTGAAGGATTTGTTGATCTTGATCAGACAAACATGGTAGGTAAGTTACAAAAATATTTATATGGTTTGAAATGGGCACCAAGAGCATGGTATGAAATACTACACTCCTATCTTATAAGTATTGGATTTATTAGAACAAGTGATAACAATAATTTGTATTTGAAAGTTAGAAATGATGATAAAACCCTTATTGCTGAATTTTTTTTTTGATGATATTATATTTGGAGGTAATGATAACCTATACACATCATTTGCTGATGAAATGAGGAAAGAATTTGAAATGTCAATGTTTGGAGAGATCAATTTTTCTTGGCTTTCAAATCTTACAAAAGACTAGAGGTATCTACATTAGTCAATCAAAATACATCAAGGAAGTACTGAAAAACATTCAGAATGGAGGAATCAAAACCTGTTGGAACACCTACGGTGATAGGATGCAAACTGACAAAAGAAGATAGGACCCTTGAGGTAAATCAAACTTTGTATAGATCTATGATTGGTATGTTGATGTATATTGTTCACACAAGACCAGACATAGCACACGTAGTTGGAATTTTTGCAAGATTTTCTGCTAACCCCAGAGAATCACATATGACTCTTGTAAAAAGAATTTTTAGATATCTGAAGAACACTTAAGACTATGTATTAGAGTACAAGAGAGATTGCAAATTTGAACTGAAAGTTTATACTTATGTTGATTGGGCTGTGAACATTGATGATATAAAGAGAACTACTGGTGGAGCATTCTTTATAGGAGACAAATTAGTTACTTAGATAGGTAAAAAGAAAGGATGCATATCTTAGTCAACTACAAAAGCATAATATGTTGTTTCTGCTACAAATTGTTCAAATATTGCATGGATAAAACAACTTTTGAAAGGCGTGAATGAAGAGATCACTGACCTAGTGATAATCTATTGTGATAATGCTACTACAAAAAATATTTCAAAGAACCCTTTGATGCATGCAAAAACAAATCATATATCTATCAAATATCACTACTTGAGGGAATAAGTACAAGATAAACAAGTGATATTAGAATATGTACAATCAAAAGAACAACTTGCAGACATATTCAATAAACCCTTACCGAAGGGTACATTTGTGTATTTGAGAGGTAGACTAGGGGTTCATCCCTTGTCTATTGGTCACTAAGATGACTAGGAGGTTTCATCAACCCACATGAAATCAGAAAATCAATCATGCTGATGCAAATCTGAACTGGACTAACATAGACATATCAGCACACTGCAAGGTACTTACTGCACCAAACACCAGAGATATTTTAGGCTACTGAAGAGCTGTATATTTATTTTTGGCATTGTTGTCAAAGGGAGAGAGATTTGATGAAATATCTAAAGGGAGAGAGATTCAGTGAAACATTTATCCATCAAAGAGAGAAGAGAATGATTAAAGGGAGAAATAAAATATTTAGCTACAGAGAGATCAAGAACAGAAGAGTCAAATCTGCAGGGAGATTTTGTAGACATTACCAAGCGATAGAGGAAAGAGTATTACCGATCAGAATAGAGTATGAAGAATAAGATGAACAAAAGTGAACAAATTGATCAGAGGTATTATATACTTAGCATAGATCTAAAAATCTGCAAAATAGAGTTGTATTTGAATCAAATCATTACCATATCTGTTTAACCATTGTTACAGATAAATCTCTTAACCGAGTCAGATGTGAAAGTCTTTATTATGACATTCTAATGAATGTTGAGTGTTTTCTTGTCGACCCCATAGTGAATTCATGGTCAAGAGAGAACTATTAGTTTAAAATCCTCTAACCACGTCACATTTAACAGTGTGCATTGTAACCTTTAACAGGGTTGGCTCTTCACCAAGCTCACTTCAGAAGAGTGAAATATTTTGGGTTATCGGTCCCAGGTGGTTTTTCCCTTAGTAGGGTTTCCACGTTAAAACCTATGTCAATGTGTATGATTGTTGTGGACTTTTATTTTGATTTATACATTAATTTATTTACATTGATCGGTAATTACAGTATTAATTTACTAATACTTAGTAAACACTATATGACTAAAGTTGGAGATTACAATATACATTTCACCGAGTTGAATTGTATGTTTGAAATTTTTTTTTATACATCTAGAGGAATTTGGGACTGTAGGATAATTAGGAGCCAATTGATTCACCCACCCCCCGCCCTCAGTTATTCTAACACTATGCACATATATCTAATTAAACAAATAAATCTAATTATTCTCACTTGTACTTCATTCACCAGTCAAATTTGGTCATCTAATGATTCAATCCCACATCTCACTCAATGTCAATTAAATTCTATTTTACACTCATTAATCAATTTTGTTAAGTAATTAATCAATCAAGTCAATTCTTAATCAATAACTAGTTGACTGATCAATCAAGTTAGTTGAACTAATCATTCAAGTTTAGTTAATTGATTGGTTAGGTTAGTTAATTAATGTTATTTTATGGACTTGTGGGTGCTCAATTATATCTGTGACTATCCAGCCAACTAAACCTCAAGATACATCAGGAGAATTTAAGAAATGGTTTTCCCTTGGTAAGCTATTCTTTTTAGTTTTTAGTTTAGAATTTTCCCTTAACTATTGTCCATGTATGCTTTCGATTTTCCAATAAGTTAAAGTGATAATGCGTGAATATATTACATTCTCTAGTGGACATCAATATCTAAATTTTAGGCATTCTGTCAATCAATTCAGGTGCATTTTCTATGATTCTTCATTTTTTATGCATGTCTACCAGGTATTTCCCATCTATAATATCTCTCATAAAAACTCCCCCACCATTATGCTTTGATGCAGGTCCATGCCCTATTCCAAAACTCCTATTTTTGCGCTATTAGAATATTTAATCTTTCCTTGGTTGTATTTATCTAATTTAAGATAAACCAAGGTATCCTACATGTATTTTTTCATCAAGTACAAGTAGGAGGACACATCATTTCTTTGTAATTCATTTAATAAGGAAAATAGTTTATCCTCCTTAAGAGGATGTTTCCACTTTGCAAACACCTATTATGAATGGTGGCATTCATAGATTTGTGAGTTACTTTATAACTCCCCTCCTCATCTCTATTTAAGAGATGCTCCTCTCTCTTAATCTACATATTATGATGTTATTGTAAATGACTCTCTCTCTCTCTCTCTCTCTCATAATTCACAAGGGTTTTTTTTATTTTCTTTTACCCTTTCAAAAATTTGGCTCCTTTTCTTGGCTCTTTTAGTGATTGCTCCAAGTTTAGGCATTTCTCATGGTAACAATATTTTCTTCAATTAACTCTCTTAGATTATTGTTCATTTCTTTGCTCTTGATTTTTACTTTCATGGTATCAGAGAATAGGTTACTAATCCTTTTTTGAGTGAAAGTTGTTGAAGGTTACCTTTTTGTGGAGCACACCTTATTTTGGAGACATTCTTGAAGAGAGAGAAGCTTGCAGTCATTTCTTAACTCATTTGTGTTAGCAGGATTTTGTGAATATCTATTTTTAGTTAATAACCATCTTAGGAAGGCTTGCCACTAGAGAATTTACTGTATTTTCACTTTAAAAAAAAAAAAAAACTTAACCTCAGTCGTGTAAACGCAAGGTTGCAATTCTTTTCTCTTATCCCTCAAGTTTATTTATAGGTTTCTCATCTATTTATGTGTATCTCTATTGCTAAAATATTATCTCACAGTTTATTTGTAGGTTTAATAGTAATCTGTATTTATTATTTTCATCTGCAGGTTAAATCTATCTGTGTTTACATTTATCTGATTGTGTTTGATTTGCAGGTTTTTTTTTTTTGAAGTTCCATTTTTTTTTTTTTTTAATTTTTTTATTTCCTTTATCAAGCTTGTCCTTTCTTTAAAATTTTATAATCATTTTCAGTTTCAAATTGTGTTTAGTTTCAAATTAGGTTTAGATGATTGTTTGTGTTTTTTTTATCAATGCAAGGAGAATCAATTACCCTCTGTGCACATCTTCTATCGCTAACTTCTACAATTTACATTATTATTTATGACCAACATCTATTTTTTGGTGTTGTTATATCATTTTCCCATTGTAATGTCTCCTCTTCTTTTCTTATTCTTTTACTCCATTTATAGTTATCTTAACTGCATTTTCTTTGTTTCTTGTAGTGCTTTTAGTTGTAAGTCGTAACAACTCTGTGTTTTCCAGTGTGCTTCTCTAGTGCCTCCCATGTTTGCATTCTGTTCCATGGCTATTTTTATCGAGAGACACTTTATTTATTGACCGATTTATTTTCATGATGAGATGCTTCGATGAAATTACATTATTTGTTTTACCAGTATCATAGTTGTTAGATGTTAAGATGATGTTTCTATTCAGTTTGATCATATTTGCATGATGATGCTAGTTATGTGACATGATGCCTTATGATGATATCTGGTTTATTTTGTATTCAGACTTGGACTGAGGTGTATATTGGTATTTGATGGTTGTTATTGGACTTCTTGTTATGGTGCATTTATGTTGTGGATATCTGTCATTTATTTTTAGTAGATATATGCTCAGATGGTTGTAAATGGTTATTTAGTACTTTAATTTTTAATGTGCTATCATATAATTATATATGTTATGATGTTGTACTGCACCACCATTATGCATTTTTCTTGTTGGTGCTATTACGAAGTGAGATGGAGTCGTAGTCACTTGCTTGCGAGATCTACACAATATCTCTTTCTCTTTCAATGTAATTATGTGTTTTTTGTGCTTCGGCTATTTATATGATTTGGTAGCTACACTTGATGTTTTCTTGTTTACTGAATAGGTACCAAGTACATTCATCCTAAGTACAAGACTTGAGTGTGTACCTATATCACCGACACTGGCACCAGGAGATAGTGACCTTGACTGTTCATGTTGAGCCAATGTCATCCCTATATGGGTGACATATCCATAGTTTTGCTACTATTATTAACCCTCTGGTTATTGTGGTAAATCCAGATTCATAATGCATTATATGAATTTACCAGTGAGTGTGTCTATGCATTTAGGGTTCCAGAGTTATCGCAGAAATTATTTAAAATAAATGTTGATTTAATTGCTTTGAGGGGATTTTAATGTTTGGTTTTATTTTAATTATTTTTTGGCAAATTTATCATAGTTGAAATTCCAAATGTCCAAAATTGTTTTAATTAGTTTTGGGTTTTAACCAATTAGTTTATTAAGTGGCTTAATATTCAAATTTATAGGTCACTTTGATAAAAGTTCTTATATTAGGCAGAAGTGAGTTTTTAACTTCACTTTTTCATTTTATCTTTTTAAAACCTTTGAGTTTTGCTCCAACACCCTCTTTGGAGAATTTCATTTTTTTCTCGTTGTGGGAGATTGGCTCATCAGATCGTCATGAGGATAGGCTTGTTGGATTCATAGCGGGGAACTCCATCTTCTTTATGATTTTCAACTCGATTAGAGTCCTCTTCATTTTTCTTTCCTCATTCCAGTTTTTGAGCATTTGGAGTGAGTAGAGCATTCTCATTTCCATTGTTTAAATCTATTTTTGTTCATTCTTTCAATGGATAAATGTTTGGGGTTTGAGACTAGTGTTCCCCTCCATTTTTATGCATTTCCATGACCCGTTTGTGTGGGCATAAGTATTTATGTAATTTCATACTTTAGAAATTGAAGTTTTTACATAGTTATGCTGTCGAATTTTGTGTGTGCCTGGAAATTAAATTTTATTTGATTTTTGGTAGTTTAGGCATGTTTTAGAAATGTGTTTTCAATTTCATTGAATTTTGAGAAGTTTGAATTTTGGGTGTTTTTGGAGTTGCCTCGTGTTTTGCAAGTTGCATAGCTTTTGTCTGTTGCCTTGTTGGAGTATTTTAAATTATGTCTTTGGTAGTATTTTCTACAAGGAGTAGTATTGTGGAATTGTAAGTGATAGAGTTCATTCCAATTATTTTCATACCCCAACCTGAAAGTGATCCGTCGGTGTATTTTGGTGGATTCAGTCTTTGGTCAATTTTATCCTTTTTTGTTTCTCTTGTGGATTCCACTCGATTGTGTTTTCCCGAGTAAGTTTTTTTATTCCTTATTTTTTCATTACCTATATCTATCCCCTTTCTTAACATTTCATTTCTTGGTTACGTGGTTTTGGTTATGTTCACCCACGTACACATGAGCGTGTTATGTTGGATCTTGCGAGATCTGGACTCCTAGATATAGACCAGTTTAGTGTTTGTTCATTTGAGGGTTGGGTTGGGAATTTCAATTTCCTAGTGGCACTTATAATATGGAGAGAAAGGGTATGTATGGGTAGATGTGTGGCATGTCTTCTCACAGGTATCCTGGCCTAGAAGTGGCCAACAAGGTAACGTGAAGAAGTTTAATAAAGTGATAACCAAATAAACACATGGGTAATAAAAATTAATAAAAGATAAGGGTTCACATATATGGTATGAGTTATCCCAAGGGAGTATAGTTACCATACCATACTACCCTTGGGAGTACCAAGGGCGAGGGTGCAATGTATGATGATATCCAGTCTCCTGCACGCGTTGGTACGAGGACACGGTACAAGGCATCCCAAGGGAGTTGATTTATCACTACATACCATTTGGGATAGTACAAGCCAAGAAATGACACTCCATTAGAGTCCCTAAAAATTATCCCTAGAGTGTTTTGAGTAGTGACCTAGAATACTACATTTACATTCTTGATCATATGCGTACCTTGTGTCGTGCATTGATCAACATGTGTGTAGCCTCTTGCATGTGTGTGTCTTATGTGACTGTGGTCAGATCATTATCTCCATGAGAATGAAAAGGTGGGACTACATGTGCCACATGGTTGGGTGGTCTTGATAACCTATAACACTGTTGGGGATCGATGTACAGAGATGATCTTCTCCCAGCTCTAGGATTGGAGCTTGTTGCTCACTTGTTCCTTATGGCACTTTCAGTGATTTATGTAGTTTCTTATATTCATGTATATGTAGTTAAGTTAGATGATCTAGATGATTTATCCTTTCATGGTTGATGTATTTATGCTTTTGGGGAAATCTAGTATCTACCTCCTCAATTTTTCCACTTCCAGCATTCCCCGGTGAGGAGTTTACTTCATGTTTTAGCTTAAATTTTCCTAACTTTCTTCTTTGGGTCAGAAAGGCAACATCTCATATGAGTAGCTATAGGCTCTCATATGAGTTTGGGTAGTTTTTCATATGGGATAATGTAGGGTCTTGTATGAGTTCCTACTACTCATATTAAGCTTTTATAGTTACTCGTATGGAAACCCATGGATTCTTGTATGGGAACTAGTACATACTCGTATGACTTTTCACTGGTGTTATTAATATCATGGAGAAAGGGAATTTTCTCCTTCAACTAGAAGATGCAACTTGGTTTTCAGGATACCTTTTTTTAGCAATACACCTTCCCCCAATCAGGATAATTTGAGTATCAAACATTTTTGTGTAAGTGAATGATTTTCATGGTTGTCTTGCATTTTAATCTGGTAAATTAACTTGTATGATTTAATCATGGTAGGAATTATATTTTGGGTTTAAAAAGAATCATCATGGAATAACGTAGTAATTTGGATGAACCTTGTATGTTAACCATGTAGTCGGTAATGAATTGTGGTGATGGTTTGTGCTTGAGAATTCTTGGTGTTGTGGTAGTCTTCCGCTTTAGCGCTATGATGTACATTGTTTATTCCTTTAAAAAAAATAGTGTTACCTTAGTTATGGTTTTATCCTTGTGGCCAAGGACTCCCAGGCAGGGCATTACAACTTCCCTATGAATTTTTTAGTGAATCTTATTTCCTTGAATCATTTTATTAATTTTCTAGTTGTTATCATTTTGTCTTTCTTTTATATTAAAGTTGCCTTTTAATAAGAACATTTCTATTTTCTTTTCTTGTGTAGCTTACAAAGACTGAATTTATAGTTTATTAATCTTAGTTCTTTAGTTTCTTTTCTTACCTTAAGTCTACGTGGCTTAGTTTTTTTCTAAAACTTTTCTTATAATTCCTTTTCAATTCTTTCCAAATTCAAGTTTAAGCCTTGTAGTTATGAGGTGTTAAGTTCTAAAACTTTAAAATTTATATTGAGACAAAAAGCAAAAAACCAAAAATTCTATCCTTATTTTGAAAACTTTTAATTTTTTTAATTTTTTTGTAAGAGGTGTCTGAGCCACTTAATATATTATATTATACTATAAAAATAGGTACACTAGTTCATAAAGGGCTCTCGAAGAAAAGAACCAGGAAGAAAAACTTTGATCATAGCCCATACATAATACACAAGGTCGTGATATCAAGATCAAAGTACAAAAAAATAAAAACTACCCCCCTACCCGAACCTAGTTACAATCATAGTTTTCCCAGAAATTCAAGCCATATAGCTCCTATTCCAAAAAGAGAATGAATACAAAATACATTTCCACCTAGGTACAACCTTTTTTCATTCAAAGGAGAGAAAAGTAGAGTCATGAATGAACTTTATAGCCCGTGATGGTGAAGTAGATTGGATCAAACCCTAGGTGGTATAAAATACACGTGAAGCTACAATACAAAATACCTGCATCCAAAAGGAGATAAACTGCCAAGAACAAAATCAATTTGAATCCAACTAGAGATTAAGATATAGGATAAATCAAGGAGATGGTGAGATAATCAATGAAGGAGCTGCAATAGAAACCATCTGAGCAGTAGAAAGGATTGAATCTTTCTCCAAAAGATCCAACAAAGCATAGACAATCAGATGAATACCATTTACATTTTCCTTATTAAAAAAACCACCAAATTGAAGAAAGGATTCCTTGACTGGTCTGAAAGATTGACATTCAAGAGTCTTTTTAATGCTTTTGTAGACCATATAAACCCCATGGTTATTGAACAACGCATGGTGATGAAAAAGCCTGCCAATGAGAGCATCGCCTCCCCAAAGATCATACAACTTTTACTTATTATTATTATTAAATTTTCAACAAATTTTGTATATCAAATCTATATCTTGACTATTTTTAATGGAAATGCTTTTAGTTTATTTTTTATTTTTTTAGCATTAATTTTTAATATTGTAATTCTCATTTATTTAGAAAATTAATAGAATTTTGTAAAATTGAAATTAGAAGCATGTTTTATTTCAACAAAAAATAAGTTTTTGTTAGCTCTTTTAAATAAAGGGGGTATTTTTTTGGTACTTTACATTTTTTAAATTATGTCTACATTAATTCTAGAAATCAATTTAAATAGTTATAACTATCATTCATGGAAAACCTATATGTATTTATTTTATACTAAAGCTTAAACAATTTTATACCAATATTTTTAAAGTACATTTTTAATTATAAGTTTTTTTATATTTTTTATATTTTAAAATAAATTGTAAAATTAGGAATATTATAAGTTTTTTTATACAAAGATTATTCCATTTTGAAATTCAATGTCAAGGAAAGGAGATTATTTTCATGACTCCAAGGGAGTAAATTTTTCTTTCCAAGCTAATCTATTGTTTAAGACTTTGCAATTATGTCAACTTTATTTTTCATGAAATATGGTAATTTATTTAACTCTTGTTTTAAGGAGCAAAAAGATATGCACCATATGAATGATCCATTGCACCTAAAGTAATTGTTTATGCTAAATTATAGTATGTTCAAGTATTATGAGTTATCTATTGATATTTCCTTCATAAGTATTATTATTGATTAGTGATTAGCATTAAATTGCTATCATTTTAGTATGGTTTTATACCATCTATTTGTATGCACATAGTTCAATTTTTTAGTATGGTTATTTACCATCTATTTGTATGCACATAGTTACATTTATTTGGTAAGTTGTGTAGGGAGTCCTATTTACAAAGTTAACTATGGAGGGCACTTTAGTTGCACCTCGTTCATAGTAACTTTTTTAGGACCCGTGGACAATCCCTTCATCCAATGATTCGGTATGCACTTACTTCAGTTGATGATTATCAACTTGATCCATTTTTCTCTTAGTAAGGATGAAATTATTGAAATTTGTTGGATTTCTCACCTCTTTGGAAGGCAATATAATTTTAACAATCATAAATCTTAGAATTGATTATGATATAGAATATGTCAATAATATTTTCTATGGTTGATCTATCCATTCCCTATACACGTCAACAAAATAGTGTAACAGAAAGGAAGCATAGATCTATTGTTAAAGCTTCTCTTAATGCTAGTTTAGTTTCTGGATTCATGTCTAAACCTCATCAATCTTATTTTAGAGTCACAAGAGATTTTTTAATGTTGTTATGCATTCTCTTAATGGTTATTTATTTTTATAATGAGTTTATTTAAAAAATATATACTGATTCATATCTAGGGGGAGATCCCAATACTGGGAAATCTACTTGTGGATTTTTTTTCTTTATTAGATCAGGTGAAATCTCATGGAACATTCAAAAATGACAATCCACTTCTCTTAGCTCTATAAAAGATGAATATGAAGATTATACCACCACATCCAAAGAGGCCATATGGTTAAGAAGGCTATTTGAAGATTTGAAGACAATCAAATTTCTATTTTGTATTATAAAAATGAAGATCAAGTTGCAGATGTTGTAAAAATATTTTTTTTATCTCATTGTAAAAATAGTGTCTTGCGACCCACTGAAGGGTTTGGTGTAAACTCCCCAAGTAAAGATTAAGGGGGGAGTGTTAGAATATTTAATCTTTCCTTAGTTGTAATTATTTAATTTAAGATAAACTAAGGTATATTACATATTTTTTTTCCTCTAGTACAAGTAGGAAGACATGTCATTTCTTTGTAATTACTTTATTAAGGAAAATATTTTATCCTCCTTAAGAGGATATTTCCACTTTGAACACACCTATTATGAATGGTGGCATTCATATATTTGTGAGTTACTTTGTAACTCCTCTCCTTGTCTCTATTTAAGAGATGCTTCTCTCTCTCATTCTTACATGTTATGATGTTACTCTCTCTCTCTCTCTCTCTCTCTCTCTCTCTCTCTCTCTCTCTGGATTTTCCTCATTCATAATTCAAAAGGGGTTTTTATTTTCTTTTCCCCTTTCAAAACTTCTTGTCTCCTTGTCCTTTCTCTTTTGGTGATTGCTCCAATTTTATGCATTTCTCATGGTAACAATCTTCTCTTCAATTAAATATCTTGGATTATTGTTCATTTATTTTCTCTTGTTTTTTTTTTCTTTCAGGCACAGGTAGAGTGGACACTAGCAGATAATTTGGCTTTATACCTGATGATTGTATTTTTTTAAAGTTTCTAAAGAATTTTCAAAAAATCAATTCTTGAAATTTTGCACTAATTGCATTCTATGGGATGACATATCTTTGAGGTATTATGTCAAATAGTTCATGCACCTTCTTTATGCTTACACATTGTACATAAATATATACCAAAGAATTTTTGATAATAATGGTTGATAAAAATTCAACTTCATTATGCATTAATAGATATCCATTCATGTTCCAAATCTCCCATTTTATCGCAGGAAGGCTAGGGGATGCTCATGGCAAAGGTTATTGAATCTATCTTTACACCTACCAATTGTATTTTCTTTAATTTTTTTGAAGGTTTTTCATAGATCTTTTTTGTGAATATCTTGTAATCATTGAATATCTTGTAGGATGATGTCATGAGTTTTGAATGATTTTATGGATGCCTACACATTATTTTGAAAGCTTCCAATTTGACACAGGAAGGGAGGATGTTGAAAAAGGTTGTAGAATTTGTCTTTACACCTGCCAAAAAATAGAGAATGACACAATGATTTGCCCTGGGGAAAACCTTTCAGTAAAAAACCCTAGCACTCCAAAACCTCCACAATGTATTATCTTCAACACAACGGTTAAAAAACGCTTGCAATGCAAGTTCTTTCAGGAGACAATCGACACTCAAAGACAAATCCAGTAACACCAGATCATACCAACAATACACTCTTTTCCTATCCAAGTCTACAACCCTAAAAAATGCTTATATCATGCACTTTCCTTTTTAGGGAAACTTCCAAAGATAGTCGTATTAGGGTTTTACCATTCTCTAAGAAAATAGGAACCCAAAATTTGTTTCCCAGGGAAATAGCTCTTACATGTCATAGGAATCCATCATAACCATTTCAGCCATGATCTCCTTACACACAATTTAAGATGCCCACACATCAAGTGGAGTGACACATCAACATGCCAACTAGACATGTGCACTCACACTTAATTACATTATTTACAAGAAATACATTTTACAAAACAAATAATAAGAATAGAAATTATCCAAGGTTGAGACACCTTATTCCTAACATTCTACCACTTGTCGAACACCTTGTAAGAGCAATAGGAACATAACAAGAACTAACCGCTATAGGCCAAAAGGCCCATAGACTCTGAACACCATCTGAACTTCACAGTGCCCACTGGTTTTGTTAATGCATCTACAACATTCTTCACAATATCTACCTTCTCCAAATTTACCTTTCCATCTTCCACCATATCTCTCACAAAGTGAAACTACACATCAATGTGCTTCGTTCTG
>MU226188.1:1759797-1778765 GCA_018584345.1 Thuja plicata
ACCACTTGTAAGGAAACTCAGGTGCGGAAACAGCTTCCTACACTAATCTCTAAAGGAAAGTATTGTGCAAATTCTTTTAAATCCTTACAATTTCAGATTCGTTAACTACTTTAACAATGATATTGCAACCATATACCATGCATATATAAAATAGAGAATGACACAATGATTTACCCTAGGGAAAACCTTTCGGTAAAAAACCCCAGCACTCCAAAACTTGCACAATATATTATCTTCAACACAACGGTTACAACACACTTGCAATGCAAGTTCTTTCAGGAGAAAATAGACACTCAAAGACAAATCTAGTAGCACCAGATCATACCAACAATACACTCTTTTCCTATCCAAGTCTACAACCCTAAAAAATGCTTATATCATGCACTTTCCTTTTTAGGGCAACTTCCAAAGATAGCTGTATTAGGGTTTTACCATTCTCCGAGAAAATAGGAATCTGAAAATTTTTTCTTGGGGAAATAGCTCTTACATATCATAGGAATCCATCATAACTGTTTCAGCCATGATCTCCTTACACACAATTCAAGATTCCAACACATCAAGTGGAGTGACACATCAACATGCCAACTAGACATGTACACTCACACTTAATTACATTATTTGCAAGAAATACATTTTACAAAACAAATAATAAGAATAGGAATTATCCAAGGTTGAGACACCTTATTCCTAACATATATCTTCTTGTTCTTCTTCATCATAAAATATATTAGTAGATTTATAAAAGTGTCAGTGCCAATTGGATCAGCTGCACCACTAACATTCTCATATTCTCACTTTCCAAGTCCTCAAATACTTATTACTTTTTCATTGTACAAAGATTGTATTTGTTTGTAATTAACATCCTAATTGAAAAATGTTAAAAAGTTATCTTGCAAATCTCTTCACCTATTGAAGATATTGTTTAATGTTTAAAATATAATTTATCACTATAGAGTGCTGGCAATTAATCAGACAGGGGTCATTATCAGCAATTGGATACAAAATTTTCACTGGAAGAAATCTTCAAGGCTAGTTTGATTTGATGTACTAATTATCTTAACTTAAGAAAAAAAAAATTGTAATGTTAAAAGATCTTATTCAAATTACGTAATAATTGTCTCCCACACTAAATTGTAGAATTTTTCTTAGTGGAAATATTCCTAGTTCGCACTTGGTCTACCTGGGTCTGCCCTGGTTCAACCTCGGTTTAGCCTGGACAAACCAGCTTGCTTGGGTTCAAACCCTAGTTGAACCCATAAGTGAACCAGACCAAAACCAGGAACCGGTTCAAAACCAAGCCTAGTCCATCCATATAAAATCCAAACTTGGTAACATAGCTTCAAAGAATTAACACAATTTCCAACTACAGTTTATGTTTTGCATGTAGGGATAGGAAGAAGACTCAAGGTACTTATTAACATAGCATCAAAAAGGAGAGACTATTCAAGATCATAGTTTCTACAATAATTTCTGTCTTGAGATAGAATAGCTATCCTGGAGATCAAGATATTTTTTTCTCTACCGATGTTTTCTATATATTCATTTTTACATATAGACTAATTTAGCTCTACAAGTTCTAATGCAATTTATCTTATTTGCAGAAAAATGTTAATGAGTGGCATTTTCTTTAAGGAAACAATGATCACGATTAACATAGAAAAGGTGTTCAAGAGATAGCTATAGTGATCATTATGAAAATTTTAAATTTGTATTATGAACAGTGCTAGGAAATCATGGCTATAGGGGAGATGTTCTGGCTCAGCTAAGCCCCATTCTGAGTAGAAGAGAGACCCAATATGGTATTTTGAATATCCTTCATACTCTATTATACTATCCAACCACTTTTTAGAGGTACTTGATATAGTAACAAAGGTGTTACAAATTGGTATTTTAGTTTTTTGTTTACAAATTTTACACTGATCTAACTAAATTTAAAGGAGATTTTTCATGAAGATGAATTATTGGGATTTTGATTTTGATAATTCATTTTGTTTTTTCCTGATTTGGTGGTTTAGATTTTGGTTTAGTAGATTTCATTTTTGTGGACATAAGTCCCTTTTTTGATAAATATTGGGAGTCAAGTAAAAATACAAATGATTGTAGAGGGGTTCTTCCTAGAGAGTATTATATCAAGAAACTACTTGAGGTAATATTATAGCAATGATAATGATAGACACTATTTTTAGGCCACAACTAAATTTAGTTGACAAATTGTTCTAAAATCATAATCAAGACAAGCATAATTATGTATGGAATTAAATAACAAATTGTCAGTTTTAAGAATGAAATTGCTTTGTGGAGAATGAAGTGGCCCACTTATATCCTCCTAACAATCTCTAAAATGAAACCAACCCACATGAAATCTTTTTGATCCATCTTGCCTATACTTTCCAAAGAAATAACACTATTTGTTAAGTTGAAATTAGTAAAGTAATAGTTGTTACATGTATTTATGTCTAATGGTGTTATAAAATGCAGGACCCAAGAAATGCTTTGGTGGGTTCAAGGGCTACATAGAAATAGTTATAGGGAACCATGGTATCAAAATAATTGGATCACATGGAGATACACTTGAAATTTTTTAGCATCCGTTACCAATTTTAGAAGTAATCTAAACATTTTTTGTTGATGTATGTTATTATTTTTATGCCCATTCAAAAAGGAAATTCTTCATTATTTCTCTTGTTTTCTATTGTAAGGCTTATGGAGTGGACTTGTACATGAATTGGCATGATCATTACCTTGAACACATTAGCAACCTTAGAAGGTACAATTAATCACTTGACATTAATGACCTATAAATTTTAACATACACTTTAGAAGGTGCTCCTCTTCAAATGTATGATTGTGTTTCTTATAGGCTCTTCTTATATTCTTATATGGTTCTCCATGATATTTCCACGTGAAGTTAAAATCAACTCTTTCATGTTGTATGTTTTCATTCAACTCATGCCTTGGATTGATTCATTTTCTTTTGAAAAAATGAGATGTTGAAAGGTGCAATCAATGAGAGAGAGAGAGAGAGAGAGAGAGAGAGAGAGAGAGAGAGAGAGAGAGAGAGAGAGAGAGGGGGGAGTGNAGAGAGAGAGAGAGAGAGAGAGAGAGAGAGAGAGAGAGAGAGAGAGAGAGAGAGAGAGAGAGGTGGCAGTATGACATAGTGAATTCTAAATTTCCTGCAGTGTAGAAACTAAAATGTAACTTCTTTCACTAGAATTAGTGGGACCTTCATTTTATGCATAGCATAATAAGGAGATTTTAATTGGATATGTATGACTATTTTTTGTTCCTTTATAGTTTATCTGCCAAAATAAGCTAAGGATGAGTATTGATATAAGGGATCAATCTATGTCTTCTCTCTCTATTTTCTATGGGTAAATGTAATGACTTTGGAAAAATGAAAGTTTAAATAAGATTTGAAATTTAAACATGTTTAGAGGATCTTTGTTTCTTTATTTAACAATTGGAGGGGAAGTATACAATATATCTAGTTGGTGATGCTCCTGATTACTGATTCTAAGTGTGCCATGATCATCTCAAGACATTTTAGTTTGCGTGAATAAGGTGGTTTATATCTTTATTAGCTATTAAAATTTTCAATACTTAATAACCTTACAATATTTTATCAACAATAGACAATTATTCACGACATATTGACTTTACGGAAAATTAAGTTGTCTACACAATACAATATTATAGACCAATGTATAACAAATTTTTAAATAACTAAAGCATATAGCAGAAGAATATTGATTGATATCAAACCCAACATTTCAGTGAAAGAAAATTAAAAAAGGAAATGGTATTATGTCAAGGAACAAAAAATGGTAAAGTATATTCACACTTTCTAGTATTTGACAAAGAAATTAAGGACCTAAATGTCGTAAACCTTTCATCATTTATATGCATACAATGTTGGTTTGATCTCAATTTCTTGCCAAGAATGAATTTGGATAAATAGGCATAGAATCATTCAAGTTTCTAAGTAATCATTTTTTGAAAAAAAATATGTGTTTCTAAAATCCCAAGGAGGTCACACACAGTGTAAAAAATGCTTTAAGGCAATTTCTTTGTCTATTCTACCGATCCAAGAGGCAATTCAGGACAAGCACCTCCTCTTAAGACTATCACCTTGCTAGGTGTTTGGTCCTTTACTTGCTATAGATTTTCATATTTCTTAACATAAGTTGTTACCATTTTTCTAAAAAATTCATCATTTTCCTTATCTATTATGTATTCTTTGACAAGCACTTCAGGCCCTTAATCACCCTTTCTTGTTCTATCTCTTATTTTAACACTTCCAATAAAACAATTTCTATTTATTTTTTCCTTAATATTGATTTTATTCTAACAAAAAATCTTGATTGGGCTTGGGATGCTTCATTTATTAGTGGAATTCATTTTCAGCTTCATCACATTATAGGTTCTTTTTGCAATTTCCTAGAGCTATAACTAATTTTCTAATCATATTGCCATATCAGTTTGAGTTTCATGTGTATATTGTCTCCTTACTATATGAAACTCACATGCCTGGACACTTTTTCATAGAACAAAGCATGATTTTCATGCTTGCAACATTTTTGGGAACAAAGTGATAATTTAGTGTTACAAATATCTAAATTATATTCATTTATGATCAACATTAAATAATGGTTCATTAATTCAAGTATTTTGATATCTTCCTTGCAAAAGTGCCATTTTGTGGACATTTTCCAATCATTTAATTTCATTCCATGTCATGACATCTCTTTGATGCATTTTGTCAAACAATTCAAGTGTGATGTGTATTATTCAACATTTTGCATGTGTATATACTTCAATACTTATGGCTACAATATGTGACAAAATCTCCCTACCATTATGCTTTGATGTATGTCGATAAACTATTCCAAAACTCCCATTTTGGCATAGGCAGAAAGGACACTGGCAAAAAAATCTCTTTGTACTTGCCAATTGCATTTGTTTCAAATTTTATGAAGCATTTTCAATGCACAAAATGTTCACTTTGGTTTTGGAAAAATTCTACAAATTGTTTCTTAGATAATGCATGACTCTTATTTGATGTCAGATTTTTGTTTTCCGGACCTGCCAATAAGATAACAATAGGAGTGACATTTCAGACTTTGGGTATGAGAAGTAAGAGAACCTATATATGATGTTTAGTAGATTTATCAATGTTTTTAAAGATTTTAAATTCCCTAAGAGCACCTATATATGATGTTTAGTAGATTTATCAATGTTTGTAGAGGTTTTAAATTCCCTCAAAACAATTTGACCATAGTACCGATGCTCACATACCATATGTTAACATGTGAGCTTTTTGAATCCATGTAAAGACTAAATTTTGAACATTATCTATGTTTAACAATAGATAGACTTTAAAATATATTAGTGGTTATTCAACCAAACTACCAAAAACAAATTTGAGTATTTAAATGATCTGGTTTCAAATTATTGTTTCTGGAAAGAGAGATTATAGAGCTTTTGCATACACTAATACAAATTTTGAATATCCAAACAACAATTAGAACTATTTAGATTTTGGATTGTGATTTTGTAATTCTGAAAAACTTTTATCCCTTCTCATGACCAACACGACACCTCCTCCTAACAAGTTTTTGTCTAGACATTGCTATCTAATTACTTCTGCAATGTTGGCCCCTCAATATTATTTGACTTTGACTTTTTTCTCTTTCCAATTCCCTCTTTTATGATGCCAACCATTTTTTTATTTTGTTTGCAGGCCATTTGATTTTATTTTTTAGGAGGCTATGAAACCAAATGTTGTAAGGAAAAGATGAGGGGAAAATGGGCAAATTAATGTGTGTGAGAAAGGGAGCTAGATTGGCTATCACTTACACTGTACAAATTGATCAAGTTAATTTAAAATAATTAAATTATAATTTATGATGAAATATTAAAGCAATTTATGTAGTATAACAAATTATTGCTGCTAGATATCTTGAGATCAGTTTTCTTCTTCACTCTATTTGAAGCTATATTAATAGGCTTCTTCATTTTAAAATAATTCATTGGTTCCCTTCTCATATTCTCTTGAAACTGGTGATCAATAGTTGTTCAAAGAGGATACACCGACAATGCATCTAGGTCTCTTGGACCTCTTCTTTGTAAAATCTCAGCCCCAAGATGGTTGTCCATGTTAAGCATTTCCTATGGATTTTGGATGACATCATTGTTATAAATAACTAAGGGGGGGTGAATCAGTGGCCTCAAAAATATTCCAACAAATCAACCCAAAAACTTAGTACCATTATATTAAGCCTCTAGTTATCTTTAGTCCTATAGGATGTATGCCCTCAAATATACTTATCAAATAACTACTACTCGAAGTGCTCTGTTAAACCTTATTCTTAATGTTTATTGAATAGCAGTCTTTCATTTACCAAAAAATAGTAAATTGCTTAGTGTATACTGATCAATCTAGATTAGTTATGTGTAATGAAAAACACTAAATTAATGACTCATAAACACATTGACACATGGATTTTTAACGTGGAAACCCTGTTAAGGGAAGAAAATTGGGACTGGTAACCCAACATTTTGATTCTTCTTAAGTGGGCTCGGTGAAGAGCCAACCGTGTTAAAGGTTACAAACACACTGTTAGGTGTGACCTTGTTAGAGTATTTAAAATATTAGTTTGTCACTTTATAGCAGGCATCTCTATGCTACCTTCTCTGACCAAACCCAATGTATTTTGTCAAATGGTATCTGGCATCTCATGCTATCTTCATGATCAAACTTTTTCATGCTCCTTGGGATGTATCTCAATATAGAAAGGATCTTCAAATACTTCTCGGTTAAGAGACTTTATGAATCAATGGTTAAACTGAAATAGTAAACAATCTGTTCACATATACAACTTATACTTTCTGATTTTTAGATCTATTGTAAGCTCATTAAACCAATCTGATCAATATATGTTTTTAATACCTTTGCTCCACTTCTTTCTGCTCGGTGATGTGTTTTGTTGCTCGGTGTTCACAGAAATATTTAGCTCTTTCCTCAGCTTAATTGATCAGTATTGTATGAATTTGTTCTTCATTAGTTTATCTTTAGCATCCTCTTTTTTATTCACTCATCTTAATTCATAATGAATTAAGTTATCTCTTTATATACATGATATCACCATTTCCCTCTTCTTTATTTTCTTTTTCTTGGCGTGATCCACAATCTTAGCCAATCTTGAGTTAAAGGCATAACTCTTGTTTTATCTCGTAGAAATGTTCTTTCCAACTGGATAAAATAGCTTTAAATCCTTTATTTATCTCTTGCTTTTAATTGTTGATTAAAATAATGTAAACAACCAATTAAGTCTATCTTTAACTTTGCCAACTAGATATTTTGTCATTTCTGAACTCTAGTTAACTTCGGTGTTTTAACTCTTTGATAGCTTTGGCCAACACTCCAGTTCTTCTTGGGCTACTCTATCGATGTTTTCTATCTATCGAGGTTGTCTATCCTTCGGGCTTCACTGCAAAGTTCTACTCATTGGTTAACACTGTAATCCTGGTCATCGGTAATGCTTGTGATTCTGCTCTTCGGTAATACTCGTCGGTTTATTTTCTCAGGCATCACTATGACTTAAATTTTAGTTATCTCTATCTGTGAGGTTCCACTAGCCATCGGTGTTTGAAGTCACATAGTGAATGCTTGTCTTTTATGCATTACTGAAAGAATAATATTTTTCTCTTAGATTCTCTGAAGTCTTTGACACTTTGAATATAATCGATTAGATTATATCAAGTGACATCAATGACAATACAATCCATTAATTGATTTAATGTCTTGCATTATCTTTCTGCATTTTGATGATCAAATTAACATCTTCAAACATTCAATCAGTTCTGATTAAGTAAAAATAGGGTTTACAAGGACCCAAAACCTTTACAAAGTATTAAAGTTCAACAAGTTTTACAAGGACCTGAAACCTAAAAAGAGTTTAAAATAGATATTCAACAAAGAGAAGATACAACTGTGCCAAGGCACCCAAAAAGTAAAGGGAAAAGAAAACAAACAACTGAGCCAAAATTGTCCCACAGAAACATCATTAAAAATAGGGACAACAAAAAACCCCTAAGGGACAGCAGAAAGGAAAGCTATATTCCCTGCACAAGTTTCTCCACTTCGATGACCATAACCTACATGTTGCTAACCATTTATTTTAGTTCCACAGTGTCTTTGTCCTCCTTAGGGTTGTTCTTCTTTGTACTAGCTCTAGTGCGTGAGCCCAGGCCAATAGCCTCCTTTACCTCTCTGCAATACTTATCGTTGTTATCCTTTTCCATTTTTTCCATCAATATCTGTGTGTGGCCACAGTAAGCTTTGAGACTCATCAAACATTGCACCCCTATTTTTTTAACTGTAGCCTCCAATATCTCCACCTTTGAAGTCAGATTTGTGATCTACACAACACTGTCATCTTTCTCAGCCCTATCTTGGATATCTTTGATCTATTTCTCCATTATCCCCACTTTATTAACAAACTTCGCTTGCCCTTCTGAGTTCCCTACAACTTCTTTTATTTCATCCAAACATACAACCCCCAATTTTTCTTCAATTCCCATACTTTTGAGAATATTAATCTCTGCCTTCATAATATCTACTTTTTTTTTAAATTATCATTATCATTAATGAAATTGCTTACCAGGCCAGTGAAACCCACAATGCAATCTTTGCTATTCATAGGTACTTGATGCTCCCCTATGTCCACATTGTCATGGTAGTCATAGTCCTTTTGCCCAATATCTTCATCTATCCTGGTGTCCTTATCATCCTTCATATTTCCTTCCCCCTGCTTATTTTCTTTAGTTTTCTCCCTAAGGCTTTTGTCTTCAATGTTCTCACCTTTTCTCTCCTCCCAGTTTTCCCGTCTATCCTCTTCCTCCTGATTCTCCTCTATATTTTCCTTCACTTATTCCTCATCTAAGGTCAAATCAATTCTCCTCTTACTAGAACTCTTACGAGTATTTTTATCTTTCTCCTAGCCATCCCCACGTTTTCTTTTCTTTATCCCATTTTTCACCTCCTTAGTTTCACTCTCTGTTTCTGACTCAACAATCTGAGTCTTCTTCTTTGTCAACTTTTTACCCTTTTTATTTCTGCTTCCCTCCATAATATCCTCATCACTATCCTTCTCTGTTTCTGAACCTTTAGATTAGGGCTTCTTCTGGTTTTCCTTGCTGAAGCACCCTTTCTATTAGTTTTAGGGGTTTTAAACCCTTTGGACTTTTAATCAGTTACATGTCATCAATCTCTCCCTTTGGCATTTATGGAAACACACTACATTATCATACTATATTATTACTAATACAATATGAAATATAATAGTTGAAGTTCGTCAATTTTTCCTATTGTAACTATTACAAATATTTGGATCTCGGTAAGCTCAAATAGCTTAGATTTTTTTCTTGCGGAGTGAGTTCTTCAATTCTCAATCCCTTTACTAGATAGATGTAGCAGCTTTTGTCTCTATTCTAATATCTGTTCTGCCTTGACTATTCCTCTTCTTTATAATCTCTTTTTCCTTTGACAATAATGTCTCCCTTAGATGTATTTTCTCCCTTAGATGGATATTTCATATGTAATCAATCTCTCCCTTTAGATATTGATTAATTCTTCCTTTTGATTCTTAGGAACTTCTCTTCAAATGATATAATATTTTCTTGATAATGAGATCATCTTTCCCTTATAATAATGAGAATCTCTCTCCCTTATGATAATGAGAATCTCTCTCCCTTTGAAAACAATGCCAAACAATTTTATTCTATATCATCTTCCATCCCTTTATATAATATATTCCTTGAATTTCCCTATCCATCAACAATACATTATCTCTGGTGTTTAGTGCAGATTTGTACCTTGCTATGTTTGGATGTATCTATTGCTATCCACCTTGGTGCTTGCATAAACATGAATGATCTTCTTATTGTGTGTATGTCGATGCAGCCTCCTAGTTAGCTTACTGACTGATAGATAAGGGTTGTACCCCTAGTCTATGTCGCAAGTATTCAAATGTATCTTTCGGTAATGGCTTGGTGAATATATCAGCTAATTATTCCTTTGATTGAACATATTCTACTATCACCTCTTTTGCTTGCACGTGTTCTCTTAAATAGTGATACTTGATAGCAATATGCTTAGTTTTAGCATGCATGACTGGATTCTTAGAAATTTTAATTGCACTAGTATTATCATAATATATAATCATTGGTTCAAGGATCTTCATATTCATACCTTCCAGCAATTGTTTGATCCATGCAATATTGGAGCAATTTTTAGCAACAACCACATACTTTTCTTCTGTAGTAGACTGAGAGATGCATCCTTGCTTCTTTCTGATCCATATGACAAGTCTGTCACCCATGAAGAATGCTCCTCCCATTGTGCTCTTTCGGTCATCAATGTTTCCAGCCCAATCAACATCTGTATAGACTTGTAGCTCAAATTTACCTTCTCTTTTGTACCATAAGCCATAGTCCTTGGTGTTCTTCAGATATCTCATAATTCTCTTGATAGTAGTCATATGTGATTCTTTGGGATTAGCAGAGAATCTTGTAACTATTCCAACTGCATGTGCAATATATGGTCTAGTATGAACAACATACATTAGTTTTCCAATCATTGATCTATACAAGGTTTGATTTACCTCATTTGATTTGTCTTCCTTTGTAGGCTTACATCTGGTAGCCATAGGTGTTCCAAATGGCTTGGAATCCTCTATCTTGAATATCTTTAGCACTTCCTTGATGTATTTGGACTGAGGGATATATATGCCTGCATCGTGTTGAATAATTTGAAGACCAAGAAAGAATTTGATTTCCCCAAACATAGACATTTCAAATTCTTTTCTCATTTCATTAGCAAAGGATTTGCATAACATTTCATTTCCCCCAAAAATGATATCATCAACAAATATTTTAGCAATCAGAATATTACCATTGGTATCTTCTCTTAAGTACATATTGCTATTTTCACTTGTTCTTACAAATTCAATGCTAATGAGATATGAGTGAATTATTTCATACCAAGATCTAGGTGCTTGTTTCAATCTATACAAGGCTTTATGTAGTATACATACCATGTTCCTCTTGTCTGGATCAATAAACCCTTTTGGTTGTTCAATGTATACCTCTTCTTCCACTATTCCATTTAGGAATGCAGATTTGACATCCATCTAGTATACCTTGAATCCTTTGAATGTAGCATAAGCAAGTAAGATTCTAACTCCTTCTAG
Source organism: Thuja plicata (assembly GCA_018584345.1). Lineage (NCBI taxonomy): Eukaryota > Viridiplantae > Streptophyta > Pinopsida > Cupressales > Cupressaceae > Thuja > Thuja plicata. The sequence continues at coordinate 1,771,050 of MU226188.1, forward strand.
TTTAGCAACGGGTGCAAAGGTTTCTCCATAATCAATACCTTCTTCTTGTGCATACCCCTTGCATACAAATCTTTCTTTATTTCTTGTGACTTATCCATTCTCATTCAGCTTGTTTCTAAATATCCATTTGGTATTGATGACATTCTTGTCATTTGGTCTTGGTACTAGTGTCTATGTACTATTTTTCTCAATCTTTTCTAATTCTTCATTCATAGCACTAACTCATTCCTCATTTTCAAGTGCAGTATTAACATATATAGACTCAAAATCACAAAGTAAACATCTAGTGTTTAGTGACTTACTTCTTGTTCTCATTGTAGCCTTCTTATCTCTTATGATTTGATTCTATGGATGATGTCTTCAGATATACTTGGAAAGTTTTGGTTCATCTCTTGGTCCATCATTCTGATCATCTTCTTGACCTTCATTCTGATCTCCATCACTTGGTACATCATCTTTCATATTATCCTAATTTTTGGTAATTTCAACCTGATGCTTGGGTGCAATGTTCTGTTGCTCAGGAGTGATACAATGTTTCTTGAGTAGAGTATTATGTTCTTCAGTATAAACAAACCTGTTGTAGTCCTCTAGTTCTCTTTTTCTTTCCTTATCAATCTTTTCTACAAATTCATCTATCTTTACATTTTCACTTTCAATGATCTTGTTAGATGACTTGTTAAGACACTTATAAGCCTTGATTCTGGTGGAATATCCTAGAAAGATACCTTCATCACTTTTGGAGTCAAGATTTCCATTTCTATCATCCTTTAAATAATAACATTGACTACCAAAGATTCTTAAGTAGCTTACATTGGGTGTGTAACCATACCAAAGCTCATAGGGTGTCTTCTTTGTGTCCTTCTTTAATTGTACTCTATTCAATGTCCAAACAATAGTGTTGACAGCTTCCCTCTAGAAGGTTTGAGCGATGCTTTTCTCAATCATCAATGTTCTTGCACAGTCAACAATTGATTTGTTTCTCCTCTCAGCAATTCCATTTTGTTGTGGTGTTCTCGGTACAGAAACCTATCTTTTAATTCCATGCTCATTACAAAAATTAGTGAATTCATGTAAAATAAATTCCCCTCCTATATCTAACCTTAATAATTTCAATTTCTTATCACTTTGATTTTCTACCATAGCCTTATACCATTTAAACATCTTGAATGCTTCTGATTTATCTTTTAAGAACATAACTATCATCATTCTAGAATAATCATCAACAAAGAGAATGAAATACATATTTGCAAAGTAACTCTTTGTCCTCATGGGTCCAAATAGATCAGTATGGACTAATTCTAGAATTGCATTAGATGTATGGGCTTTACTCTTGAAACTATACTTCATCATCTTACCATTTTGATAGTTCTTGCACATGATATGCTCGGGCTTTGACATGCTTGGTAAGCCTCTGACTTTTCTTTTATTGCTTATCTTTATCATGTTGTCAAAATTCACATGAGACAATCTTTTGTGTCACAACCATATGTCTTCATTTCTATCCATTAAACAAGTTGTTTTAATATCATCAAGATAGAAAAGGTTACCTTTTTTCTACTCACCATTTCTGATCAACCTTCCTGATTCATTGAAGATCTTTTCCTTCTTATTCTCAAATGCTACTCAGTGACCTATATTGTTTAGCTGTGAAACACTTAACAGATTATAATTCAGTCCTTTTATCTAGTAAGAGTTTTAACATTTGATCAGGTTATTCATTATTATGGCTCCTTTACCTTCAACTGGACAAGGTGTGTCATTACCCATTCTTACTGAACCACCATTATAGTATTCAAAAGTTTCAAACTTTTTCTTATCACTGGTCATGTGGTGAGTGTAGCCACTATCTATGATCCAGACATCATTCTTACTAACCTTAGATATGAGTGTAGTTTCTACATACCTTTCTTCTTCTTCGTCTCAATCATCCTTCATGGCTACAAATACCATCTCAATGTCTTCTTTAGATTCGGTGTCAGTATCATCAGCTCTATTCTCAGCTAGGTAAAAAGCATTCTTTCCTTTGTCCTTGTAGTCTCAGGTATCTCTTCTTTCAGTTTGTCGGTTGCTTTGGTAATCTCTGTTATCACCTTGGTCAAACTTATTTTCATATGTTCTGTCATTACTTCTATCATCTTTTCTTCTATTAGGACATCTTGCAGAAAAGTGTCCAACCTCTTTACAATTAAAATATACTAGTGGTAATTTACCTTTGTATCTACCTTTGCCTCTCTATAGTCTTCTTTCCATTACTGCTTAAATATCATGAAGTCCTTGATCCTCATTATCACTTTCACTATCATTCCTAATAGTGCGTTTATGACTTGACTTTCTTATTTTCAAAGAAGATTTGAATGCAGATTCTATAGATGGTGTATAGTCAGAAAATGGAAGAACTTCCATGATAGAGTAGTTTAGACTTCTAAGTAAGTGGTTTGGGGTCATGTCAAGCACCTTGAATGGGTTCCTGAACTAGACTTGGCTTTCCCCCTGTTCTGCCCCACTTTCCACTTCTTTCCAACCTAATTTTTGCATTCTGGACTGCAAACCTGAGATCTTGGACCTCAAGGTCAGGGTTGACCTTTTTGGTCTATGTTGATCTCAACCCTGAACTAGGTAAAGTTCAACCTTGACCCTAACCTAGGTCAATTTTGACCTCGACCTTGACCCAGGGTTCAGATCCCGGGGTCCCACAGTTTCTGGATGTCGGTCTTTGCAAAAGTTGTTTCCCACTTCCGAGTTGACTGTTTCAGGTTCCGAAGTTTTGATTCCCAAATTAGATTTAATATAGGTCCTCTCCTAGGGGTAAAGGCTTTAATGGGAATTTAATTACCCTATGTCAACCTCCTTAGAAGATTGTGCCCTAGTTTCATATAAAAGGGAGCTTTCTCCTCTCATTTTCTCTAAGTCTTCTAATCGTGATCAAGCATTCTCAAACTATCATCAAGTGCAATTCTAGCAAGCTAAGGAGAAAGAATTAAAGAAAGCATTCATCCATCCTCAAGCATTCTAACATCCAATTTCATGAAGGAGATCCATTAGAGGCCATTGAAGGATTCAAGCTACATAGTGCCCTTTTGGTGATCTCTCCATCCACCTTCCAAGCCTCTTCCAAACCAAGAACCCATTCAAGACTTGGTGTTGGAGATCTAAAAGAAAGAGATTGAAGACATCCTACATTCTACATTCCACATTTTGGTGTATACTTGTGGATCCATGGATTTGAATCTGCCACAAGGAATTTTTACAAGCAAGGTGAATTTATGCGTTTACTTTGTTTACTTCTGCAATTTCAATTACATATATTTAAGGTTAATTCCAAAACTGGGGTTGGACTAAGGAAAACCCCTCCCCCCAACAAACAAAACTCTTTTTCTTGTAGGTACAGGTTCAAGACTGTGGATTTGGACTCAGATCTGGATACCCTTTTTGGATTTATTTCAAGATCCGTGAATAGATTTTCTATCGACATTGTGCAGGTCAGGGTCGACATTATTGGGTCAGGGGTGACATTTGTGGGTCAAGGTAAACCTTTTTCATAAGATGATGTCTGATCAAAAAAATATTTCTGGGTTTTGTTCTTCTCTGTGTTCCAGTTTTGGATCATACTTTAGATTTTCTAGAAACAGTCTACAGGCCTCAGAAAATAGCATTTTCCGGTCTGCAATTATTTAAGGTTGGTTCTTCCTCTCACCCTTTTCAATTACTATCATCTATCATATCTACATTATCAATTAACAGAATTTAAGATCTCCCTCTTTGTTTTCATTTCCAAATGGTTGATTCATTTGTGCATTAATCCCTCTTTTGGGTTGATCAACTTGGATCTTTCATTTGTGCATTTGAGGATAGAAGAGGAGCATCTTATCTTCCTCTTAATCACATTTCAATACAATCTACAATTTAAATGTAAAGGTTAAAGAAATAAACAATCAAACCCTAATAAAAAAAAATAAATAAACAAAAGATTTTTCTTCCTTTATAGATGGTAAGACACTATTATCAAAGTTATTCATCTCAAATGAAATCAGTTGACCAATCAGACTACCTAGAGTAACTGTATTTTTTGCAATTGCTCTCATTTCTTGTATAGCATAAACTCTAATAGCATATATAGGCAGTAAGGTTCTTAATATTTTACTTACCACTGTCTCCTCTTCAAGTACACCTCTAACTCCTCGGATAACATTTACTACCTCTTTGATTTTGCAACTATACTGAGTGATATTTTCTCCTTCTTTCATCCTTAGGTCATCAAACCTCCCTCTTAGGATTTCTACCTTGGCTCTTAGTACATTAGCATCTCCTCCATGTAATAGCTTCAAATTATCCCACATTTTATTTATAAAGGTGCAGGTTTTGACATCTTCAAACTCAACATTGGAGAATGATGAGGCAAGTTCTATTATCATGCAATTATGCTCATGCTTTTCTCTTAGTTTCTCAAGAGTATGAGGTCCTGTAGGCAACACATATTCAGTATCAAGGTGTTGAGTAACATCATTACCAATACCTGATAGGTGGAGTCTTATTCTACTTTTCCATGATGCAAATTTGTTTTTATTCAACTTGGGCACATCTTGTTTGTTCATCTTGTGATCTTTTTCTTGAGTTGTTAAACTCCCTTTCTAAGAACACAAGCTCTGATACCAATTTTTAGAAATAACTGAGAGGGGGGGGGGGGGGGGGGGAANGGGGGGGTGAATCAGTGGCCTCAAAAGTATTCCAATAAATCAACCTAAAAACTTAGCACCAAAATATTAATCCTCTAGTTATCTTCAGTCCTACAAGATGTATGCCTTCAAATATACTTACCAAATAACTACTGCTCAGAGTGCTCTGTTAAACCTTATTCTTAATTTTTATTGAATAGTAGTCTTTCATTTATTGAAAAATAGTAAATTTCTTAGTGTATAGAGATCAATCCATATTAGTTATGTGTAATGTAAAACACTAAAGTAATGACTCATAAACACATTGACACATGGATTTTTAACATGGAAACCCTGTTAAGGGAAAAACCACTTCGGACCGGTAACCCAAAAGTTTCACTCTTCTAAAGTGAGATCAGTGAAGAGCCAACCATGTTAAAGGTTAGAAACACATTGTTAGGTGTGACCTTGTTAGAGCATTTAAAATATTAGTTTGTCACTTGATATCGGGCATCTCTATACTACCTTCTATAACCAAACCTAGCGTAGTTTGTCAAATGGTATCTGGAATCTCATGCTATCTTCATGATCAAACTTTTTGATAATCCTTGGGATGTATCTCAATATAGAAAGGATCTTCAAATCCTACTCAATTAAGAGACTTTCTCAATCATTGGTTAAACTGAAACAGTAAATGATCTATTCAAATATACAACTTATACTTGCATATTTTCAGATCTATTTTAAGCTCATTAAATCAATCTGGTCAATATATCTTTTCAATACCTTTGCTCCACTTCTTTTGGCTCAGTGATGCTATGTTTCTCTATTTCTCAGTGTCTGTAGAAATCTTTAGCTCTTTCCTCAACTTAATTGATCAGGACTATATGAAGTTGTTCTTCATCAGTTTCTCTTCAGCATCCTCTTTTTCATTCGTTCCCCTTAATTCATAATGAATTATGTTGTCTCTTTATAGACATGATATCACCATTTCTCTCTTCTTGATTTTCTTGTTCTTGGCATGATCTGAAATCTTAGACAATCTTGAGTTAAAGGTATAACTCCTATTTTATCTCATAGAAATATTCTTTCCAACTGGATAAAATAGCTTTAAATCCTTTACTTATCTCTAGCTTTAACTTGTTGATTAAAACAATGTCAACAACCAGTTAAGTTTATCTTTAGCTCTGCCAGCTAGATATTTTGTCATTTCTGAACTCCAGTTAAATTTGGTGTTTTAACTCTTTGATAGATTTGGTAAACACTTCAGTTCTCCTCAGGCTACTCCATCTATGTTGTCTATCTATCAGGGTTGTTTGTCCTTCATGCTTCACTGCAAAGTTATGCTCATCATTTGACACTGTAATTTTGGTCGTCAGTAATGCTTGTGATTCTTCTCTTTGGTAATTCTCATTGATTTATTTTCTCGTGCATCACTATGACTTGACTTTTGGTTATGTCTGTCTGTCAGGTTCCACTAGCCATTGACTTTTGGTTATCTCTGTCTGTCGGGTTCCACTAGCCATTGGTGTTTGAAGTCACTTAGTGAATGCTTGTATTTTATGCATTATTAAAAGAATAATGTTTTTCTCTCTGATTCTCTGAAGTCTTTGATATCACCATTTCTCTCTTCTTGATTTTCTTATTATTGGCATGATCTGCAATCTTAGCCAATCTTGAGTTAAAGGCATAACTCATGTTTTATCTCGTAGAAATCTTCTTGCCAACTGGAAAAACAACTTTAAATCCTTTACTTATCTATGGCTTTAACTTGTCAATTAAAACAATTTCAACAACCAGTTAAGTCTATCTTTAGCTCTGCTAGCTAGATATTTTGTCATTTCTGAACTCAAGTTAACTTCGGTGGTTTAACTCTTTGATAGCTTTGGTAAACACTCTAGTTCTCCTCAGGCTACTCAATCGATGTTGTCTTTCTGTCAGGGTTGTCTGTCCTTTGAGCTTCACTGAAAAGTTCTTCTCATCAATTAACACTATAATTTTGGCCGTTGGTAATGCTTGTCAGTCTATTTTCTTGGGCATCATTGTGACTTTTTGGTTATCTCTGTCCATCAAGTTCCACTAGCCATCGGTGTTTGAAGTCAGTTAGTGAATGCTTGTCTTTTATGCATTACTAAAAGCATAATATTTTTCTCTCTGATTCTCTGAAGTCTTTGAGACTTTGAATATAACCGGCCAAATTATATCAAGTTGACATCAATGAAAATACAATCCATTAACTGATTTAATGTCTTGCATTATCTTTCTGCATTTCAGTGGCCAACTTAACATCTTCAAACATTCAATCAGTTACATGTCATCAATCATTTGATTTATCCATCTTGAATATTTAATAGACATTTGGGTCACACACATTGAGTATCCCCTTTAGCCAATTGTGGGTGTCTCCCCACTAGTTGTGTTGAGATGGACCACTATATCTTGTGTGGTTAGATGATTAGTGTCTTTGTTATATCTTAGAAGTGAAGAGTGAGATCAATTTTATTTTCGAGTGTCTTACTACAATCTCCATTTTATTTCTCACCTATGATCATCAACATGTCACTATTTTTTTACTTATCCTTTTATATGTACAAATTAAATATAAAAATAAAGAATAGAGTGAAAGGTTTTTACAAGAGATAAAAAGTTAACAAGCACTAGTTATAGAATCAGGAGGATGGTCTTCAGTCCAATAGAGAGAATTAAATATTGTTTTTGTACTATAAATTCTCTCAAATATTAGGCATTCATATTAATAAATTTTGTAAATAACTTTTGAAGTTCTTAATTTCAATTTTGAAATTGCTACAAGTAAAATTTATAATTTTATATGGAAGAGTTGGCTTGAATTATACATGATATTAGTGTTGGAAATAATCAAGACTAACCAAGTTACTGAGAGGGGAGGGGTGAATTAGTAACTCTTAAACTTTTATTACATTTCTGCACATGTATATACTTTGACCATTCATTCATCTAATCTACTGCAAGCATGAAAATATAATCATTCATAACACATAACACAAAGATTGGTAACCCAGAAACCTTCCAAATAGAAAGTAAA